>JAVSBS010015250.1:63502-76665 GCA_033124195.1 Coracias cyanogaster | reverse complement strand
TGAAAGTGTCTTGGATGATAAGCTTCAGGAGTAATTTCCTCTGATGCTTATTTTCTGGGGATTTTGTTTGATTTTGGTGTAGAAATTGTTGATGATTCCTTAGAAGTCTCCAAGCCAAGCATGGATGTAGATGGCACTCAGTAATTGCAATAGATCTACATAGTGGCTTCACGGTGTAATCAAAGTGACCATAGAAAAGGAACAATGTTTCCTATTTTGATTTAAGCTTGTCCAGTACAAGCCTAAAACTCAGAAATGATCACAAGTCACAAAAAATGCCTATGTAACTATATTACATCCAAGCTAGATATGGGTTATATAGGGGTGTGTTTAACATGAGCCCTGCATTTATTTTTCCTTGGATGTTTGAAAAATGAAACCTAAGGCCTGAGATGTCTTAAAAGTATTTCAGTCATAAACTAAGAACAGACTAAGTTTTAAATAGCTTGCAGATCTTACTTTGCTCTGTTATGTATTTCTTTAGTATTTTTGGACCTCCCGATGAGGAGATTCTGTTCTGTACCATCACTTCTAACAGGCTTGGTTGTCCCTACCAGAATGCTGAGATTTTGGAAGAGTGTAGAATGGGTATGGTTTTGCAAATATAGGGAACTCCTCATCTGCTCCATTTTGCTAACTTTTCTGATTGCTCTGTACTCAGTTGTTCTGAAATCACTCCTATGCTGCCTGACTGCCACCTTGGATGACCTGATTTTGGACAGTTTTGCTGACTTCCACTTTATTTCCACAAATTCTGCTAATGTGTGTGACTGCAAAAAATGTTTCTTCTGCTCCCAGGTATCTTCTCTTACTTGAT
This sequence comes from Coracias cyanogaster, assembly GCA_033124195.1. Lineage (NCBI taxonomy): Eukaryota > Metazoa > Chordata > Aves > Coraciiformes > Coraciidae > Coracias > Coracias cyanogaster. The sequence continues at coordinate 75,848 of JAVSBS010015250.1, read as the reverse complement.
AGTGTGGTGCCTGCCAGCTGTATGTTTCTACAGCACCTAACGGTACTTCTGCCTTTTCTTTAAATCACTAGGACAGTTATTGCTTTCAAAGGATTGAGGTGCAACTTCTTCACAGATACATGGTACCCTGTTTATAGGAGGTCTGTTGTAGATGGTGCATCTGTTGTCTACTTGCTATGTCAGAAGAGTGTATACATACCTGAAGACTAGAGAGGGGAAAAAATCTAGCATGTTGCTCTTCTTTCCTTGTTAAAGCTGATACGTCTAATATAAAAAAGTGTCTGCTTCAGTCATGAACTTTAAACTAGGAGGCTGAGGAATTTTTGTATTGCATAAGTAGGCAAATAAAGTATATTTCATATATCTGTAGAGAGGAAGGTAAATACTGTGTGATATGTACTATGATTTATAAACCACATCAATATTAAAAGTCTTGAAGTGTGTTAAACTTAAGGCTTCTGTTAAGGGCTTTGTCCTCTTTTCTTGCTACTTCTCATGAATGCTTCATTGACTGTCATAGTCCTGTAAAGTCATTTCTGTGTAGTAATCAGAGGTTGTTGTGGAGAACTGTAATCAGAATAAAAACCAGTTTACACTCTGTGTACAAATAATAGTTAACTAAGAAGCAGCAAAAAAACATTACACAATTTTATGAAAGCCAAAAAGAAGGGACAACAATATAGAAGGGTGAATGCTTATATTTTTTCTTAATATATGGTTTACTGTCAGTTCATGACTTCTGTCACACAGTGTTGTCCTTCTCTTGAGTGGTCTGAATGTCCTTCTGGCATAGATTAATCCTCATTTTAAAAAACAAATGACATTTATTCCACTGGAGAGGAGATAAGATGACAACTAAAGAAGTTTGTATTTGGAAGTAGTAGAAAGGAGGTTTATATTTATATTGACTTCACATTTTGATAATGCTTTCTGATGCTTTCTCACTGCATGACTCCTACAGGAGGATGGTGGTGGGTTACGTGAAGACAAATGTCTTGGGAACAAGAAGTCCTTTTCTGCCAAAGCTTGAAGATGGTTCTTTCTGTTCTGTTCTGCTCTGCTCTGCTCTATTCTATTCTATTCTATTCTATTCTATTCTATTCTATTCTATTCTATTCTATTCTTTCCTCTCCTTCAAAGAAGTCCAAGAAAACTGCTGACACTGATAGAAGAGGAAGATATGATTTATGGTGACATCATGTATTAGCCAAGCAAATCGGTTTTGAGGAAGATTGTTTTTTATATTATGTTGAAATAAAGAAACAGCAAGTCATTCTTGAAGGAGTATTGATTCAGATTCTTCTCCCTTCTGTCCCCGCTGCCCCACCTGCACTTTTCCTTTTCTACTTTGTCCATCTTTGAGGGTATTAATATTGATGCCAGCTACAGAAGGTTGTTAAATTATCTTTAATTCTTAAACATAGCTGCTTCATGTGGGTTGATGTTATGCAAGAATAATCTCTGCCATGTGGCTGAAGGCCATACCCAGCTGCTATTGAGTAGCATTGGTACTGATTTACTGGCTCCAACAGCATTTCAATGCAGACTTTATTTGGAGGTGGTAAGTTTCCTTTACTGAAGAACTGTAGCAGCCTCAAGTTGTTTGTTTTCAAACAGTATTCAGTTTATAGCTATATGACTTAGTTAAACTGGTCTTTGTCTATCAAATGCTGTAAGACCACTCATAATGTTTGTTGAGATGATGTTGTCCTCAGCAACAAAGAAGCAAGCAGATGAATAAAATACAGGCAGTTTTCCAGCATTGAACAGATTAAAAAGAAAGGTAACTGGTAAATTTAGGCATATTACACTAGTTTTACGGGTAATGCTAAGCAATAAGGCTAAAACGGAGTTGAGGTTAGTTATGTGAGGGGCAGGAAGGGGTGATGACTCCATGTAAGTCTTAGACTGTGACTTGAACAAAATTCTCAGATCAAATACTGGTATCTGGGCTAAGATACTGGGGAAGCTGGGAGGCCTCTCTTGGCTGCTGGTGTACAATTGATTCCAGAGAGGGGGATGTCACATCAACCTTGTAAAAGCCTTTTCCTTTGAAGTTAGATCAGAAATGGACATTCATGATGGTTCTATGAAGTTCTTTTAGTTTATTGTGGTTCTTAACTCCAAGGAAATTCAAAACATACAGAAACAATTGTGGAGATGTCCAAATTTGGGCTTAGTAAATGTTGCTCAATCCTTCCATAGACAGTAATAGCCAATGGCATTCTGCCTAGTATCTGAGGGCCCCATGCATCTTTTTTACTAAAATAAAAGTAGTATAGATTTAAGTGGCTGTTGAACCAACACATCTTGTGTTAAAAAAAAAATACAAAAAGGTTCCCAGTGATACAAACCAATTCATACTGAGCAATCCCTTGTTTTGTGATTTTTTTTTTTTCACCCCCGTCCTGGGTCTTTGATGTAAAATAATTGTCTAAACATTTTTCCTATTATGTACCCTTCTGAATATGCCATGCATGCATTTGCCTTTCCAACTAATGCTGTTTTCAGAAAGAGGAGCAGGGTTTGCAATGGGACATAGTCCTGTCAGAAAACAATTTGAGAGTTGTGCATTGTGTTGGGCAATATGCTGCTAATCAGTTTGTTAGAAGTGTTTTGTCACTGCAGAAACACAGGAAGAGGAGGGTGCAGCTGTCTCCACAAAAGCAAAGTCTAGATCCTCACAGGTAGACGGAAGTGTTACCCGTGAGCAAGGCAGGGCCTTCAGGCTCAAGGTGAATTCCTAGCTTGTTCAGTGCAAAGCATCAACTCATTTACCTTAACTGTGCCAGGAGTCAGTGCTTTTCAGGGAGCTAAGAGTTAATGTATAGTACTTAATTTCTGTACAAAGCAAGTGCTGATGTGTGATTGGAAGTCCTATTCCTCATTTCCTCTCACTTTGAGCAGTGGCATGATTTATCTTACTTTGTAATTCTTGAAAAGTCAGCTTGATTGATTTTTATTTAATATGTCTTAAGTCTCAACCTTTCCCCAGTCCCCTTTTAACCTTGTCAGATTTCTCTTTGGTGTCCCTCCTCCTATTTTGAACCAGTTAAACTCTTGTAATATAAATTGATTTACACCTCAGCTTTGGTAAGTATTTTTGAGAAACATAGAGAAACTGATGCTTGCAGAAAAAACTCAGGTTTTTCTTGAGGAGACCCTGCATGTTGCGGACAGAGCTGTGAAGACTGAGTCCTTGCAAACTTTAAGTTATCCTGTAACTTACTCAACAGAATCTATATGAAGACTCCAGCAAAGTTGGTAAGAATCTTTTCATGATCCTTAGAAAGCATGTACCAGCGTAGCAGTAGTGTAGTCTGTACTATAACGTAGACTGTCATGGCACCGGAAAAGACAACTGCTTTTACCCAATTAAATGACAGCCATATAGCATGCACTTAAGCATGTTGTTAATCGTTTTATAATACAAGAATGGAATTAATGTCCTTATTTGCTTTGCTAAGTCAAGGTCTTGGTGGGTTCCTGTACTCATGTTTCATGGTGTTAACCCTCTACTGATGTTCTTTTTTTCCTGTTAATAGCGATAAAGTCACAAAGCAATTATACTCCCAGAAGCTGTCCTTTAATAACCTTTGTCATTTGTTAGAGTGCAGTAGGCCCTTGCAAATTTTTGCAGACAAGCTATTGGTCTTCATGAACTAATAAAGTGCTCTGATGTGCCAGCTCATCTGACTCGCCAGGTTGCTGTTAATTCAGAGGGGAGCTCACTTCATTTTAAAGAAATATTTTACACCTCTTTCTATTAAACCAAAGGATTTTTAAACAAGATTAAAATCTGACTTCGCAACAATCAGCAAACAATGCTCATTTGAACCATCTCAGCCTTCCTTAAGCAAAGCTTAAGTTTTAAGATTTTCAATTGTCTTTGGATGTGAATGTAATTTATATTAAAGTAGAAAATTAATAATAATGTTCATGTGCTAAATTGTGGTGGTCTTATCATAAACAAGTATTTACAATGCTACACCTCTGTGAGTGTTTGGGACTTCAGATACTGCTATTTATACTACAAAGGTATAACTCTGTGATTCTATCTTCTCCAATTATTTTGTTTCTTAAATTAGTCTTATAACTATGAGCAGCCAAGATGTTTTCCTCCTAGTAATTTACCATTATGCTGTGGATATTTGGGGTTGACATGTTAGGTTACTTGCTGTAAAGGAAAGTATGTGAGAGGGAAATAGAGTAACTACCTGTAAAACTGTTCAGTATTTTGTGAACTGTCTAGTGTTAAGGATCAAAAAAAGAGATAATTCCACTGCAGTTGTTATACCTTAGGTATATACATTTCCCTTCACCCCTGACAACCCCTTCAACAGCTAGAGAGCTGTGATGCTTGGGGTACATATTGCATCTCTACCTCAGGGATTGCTTTCTAATTGGTTAGATCATGGTGAAGCCTGATGGATCACTTTTACTTTGTAGATGTGTATACTCCAGAATTCAGCACTTGGGTACACAAGGAGACAGATTAAGTATATAGAAGCCAGTCAAATAAATATGCTTTCCTGACCCCTGACTGGAGCTGGGATATAGCAATATATACAGTTTGTAATAAAAGTAGCCTGTGTTCTTTTGAAATATTCAAATGGTTTTTTAAACATTGTTATTACTTGGAAAGTAAAGCTTTAACATAGTTGGCATCCCATGCTTCTAGCTGTTCTGACAGAGTTAGAGATTATGTATGTCATTACAGAGTGGTGTCACTCACAAGGAATCATTTATGTTAGCAGGTAAGCAACCATTACAAAAGGTTACTGGCTTTGGCAGAAGTCTTCAGTATTGTAGTTTCTGATATCTTTTTTGAAGCAAACATTATTTCTTTTTTTTTTTAATAATTGCTTATCCCACCTATGCTACTTTATTATAGTAACAAACTGGGTACTAGCAGAGAGAGTTCATTGTTCTGTTGATGCTGTTTCTGTTACATCTTTGCTCTCTCTGTTGCTTGCGTATGCACATATACATATCCTGCAGGAATTCTGTCTCATTGAGCTGTTAGTCTCAATATTGTGTGTGTGACTTTTTTTCTTATTTTGCAACTATCCATCTGGCAACTGAAGACAAGTATTTTGTTGACATATTAGAAAGGTTCAAGGTTCTTGAAGTTTTTACGTCCTGTGAAAAAGACAGGTCAATTTTTTTACTCTGGGCATCTGTCTCTCATAAGCTCATAAATTGCTCTTGAAGCTAGATAGAAAAAATACTGAAGGCAACATCATATTTAAGAGTTTAAATGTGCTGATTGGAGTGTCTGAGAGTCTAACCTCAGGCAAAAGGTCTCCAGTTCAGTCTTTTTGACTGATGTGGAGTGGTCCACTGTTAATAATTTAGTTTTGAGACCTACTAAATGAAAAATAGGAGACTCATAGCACCAGTATCACTGTTGATCTTCCCTAGAAAATATGAACTCATTGTACTTTGATGTATGTTTCAATTCTTTACACACCTAACTGTTCTCTATTGTAGCCACTGCATCTGAATTCTTTTTTCTTAATGAGCAGTGATTTTATATCTAGGAAACATATAGCTTGCCCTGCAGGACCTTACATTCATTTTTAGTCACTCTATTTATGTAGTAAATAAAAAATGGGTCAAACACTACCATTAGCCATTTTATATGTATCACTTCTGACCATGCTTGTGCGTAATCTGCTAAAGAGTGTGTGCATCTTCAGTTTGTAGCAAAATGGGGCCTGGAATAATTCCATATTTTAAATTAACCTGAAATATGTTACTTTTTTGTTTAAACTTAATCTGAAATTTTTTTTGGTGGTTAAAGGAAATGTGGCAATTAATTTGTGGGAGAACCAGAAAAACAGTCTACTTTGTCTAACAATGTATTGCCCAAAATGGCTGGTGTTAACTATGGTGGAGGAAGAAACAGTGGAGAAGGAATTTAATCACAGCAAACTCCCTTTTCTTCAGAAATGTTTTGGATGGAACCTTGTTTAAAAAAGATTTTTAATGGCTGTGTGAAATCAACACGCTGTGTAGGTTTAAGCTCAACCCTTGTCAGATGTGAGTGTGTTGTACTTAAGTCTCCCATTTTAGTACATAGAAGAGGTGAAATGTGGGACTGATCATCTGTAGATCATCTTCTCGATAAGGCACATTTGTTTAATAAAGATTTTGCATCATGCTTTAATACAGGATCGATATTTTGCATTTTAGAACTTCAGCTTCAGAGGCAATTTTGGCAATGATGTATGGGGTAGAATGTTCTACCACATTTGTTGTGTAGCCTGAGTGACTATTCAGTGAGATGGTTTATTTTGTTAGCAAAACAGGACATCAGATGTGCACACAAATAAGTTTAAAAAAGTTATTTTTATTCTCTGAAAACAGGAGTGTTTTCTCAAATAGTGTATAGTTTTTATAGATTTTACAGATGAATGCTAATTCTTCTGAAGGTAAATAATTATGTATGTAGTCATTAGCTTGCTAAAGGGCTATTTTTTTTTTTTTAATGATTGTGAATGAGAGTTGAAGAGCTGCAATAAGATGTGTAGCTCATCCAGAGCTCTAAGAGTGCAGAAACAGTAGTGAGGAAAAAACCTTTTCTTCCACTGATGGTTATGTTATTACTTTTAAAAACTTTTCTGTGTTGACTTTCTATACTGCTTTTCTTCAAGATGTTTCCCAGTAAGTACAAAGACACATCCTGCATAGAACCTTGACATTTGATAAATTATTTAAAGTAAGTTAGACTTTTGAAACTAATAGAATTCTCCAAAAGTACCTCTTAATACCCAGCCCATAAAAGGGGTGTGTATTCAGAATAACCCTGAAGGTCAGGTTTTAAGTGCTTGTGTTCTAGATTAATGTTTAAAAAAAAAAATCAAAAAATGTTAGTGAGGATCAAAACAAGTTTCAAACCCTTGAGCATTTACTACACCTTTGGAAATAGAATGAACTTTGGTAGCAGCTATTTTCTTGCTTACAGTTCATATAATGTTCACTAAAATAAAGATTCATAGAACAGAGCATTTTGAAGTTGTACTTAAGCTTCCTCAGATCATGATAGCCTAGTTTAGCTGTACTATTCTGAAATTGGTGCTCAAACAGAGGAGAAGGGAGGGATAACTAGGCAGTCACTGAGGCTTCAGAAAGTGCTGGTTTTGTCCATGTTGAAGGGGGCTGTTTTCCCTTCTAATTCCCTCAGAAGTGTTACTGTCTGTGCCTGGCACTTGCTAATCTATGTAGAACATATAGTTGAGTTACACATAACAGAATATTTTAAAACATTTTTCTAATAAGCAGACATTGTTTCTGGGGGCTCACTTGACTTCACTCTTTTAGGGGGTCTGTACCGTGTGGTAATTCTGATTAGGTGTGCATTGGTTTTTTGTTATTTTGTTTGGGTTTTGTTTATTTGTTTTTGTTGTTGTTATTGTTTGGTAATGAAACTTTAAGTTACAAAATAGAATTCCAGGGAGCTGCATGCTTTCTGTTTATATGCTTTCTGCCTCTTATTAAGATATACTTTTAAAATGGAGTAATTCTAAGTGTGATGTCTGTAGATCAATCAACACCTTTTCTGTGTCAGTGTACCAGGCTTTCCCATTAAAAGAAGAGAATGTGTTTGTGGTTTGGTAGGGGGAATAAAACTTTCTCCACAGAGGAGAAAAGGGAGTGTACTTCTTCACAACTGAAGACAATTAGGTTGTTTTTGTTAAGTTAGGTCATCACATTCGATAATTAAAAGCACATCAGGAAAGTACATGGTGCTCTTTGTCGGTCTCTTCATTTCCTTAGATCATAACAGGAAAAAGAAAGTGTGGAATAGGACTCTCATTTTATGTGATATTTAATATTCTGAAATTAAGCATGGTTATCAGAACTCCCAGTATGAAAGGTGAGGAGATAATGAGACAAATTTCTCCTGAATTTGGAGATTGTTTTTGTATGCATAATGTGAATTTCCTTAAGGTATTCAGTCATGTTCCAGCTTTGCTATTGTGTAAAATTGGAGAAATTGACCCCATTTTTTGGTAAACTGAGATGCCTCAGAGCATATTTGTGCTGCTTTGTGACATGTTGAGCAGTCTGAGGTAGTTTCTTGAACATTTAGGCTGAAGAGGGCAAAGAGCACATCAGGCTGCTTTCAATCTTGGCTTCCTATGCAGTCTTCTGGGAGAAGTATTCACACTGTCTTCATAAGGAACGCATTGTAAGTGGCTTGAATACTTCATATCGATTAAAAAAACCTGGTGTCACAAACACATCTGTTGAAATAAAGAAGTCAAATGTCTAAGGAACCACAGAGTTCAAGATACTTATTTTTATCCCAGTAATGTTTTTGGCTGTTACTTCCATGTATTGCTGTCTGTACTGTGCTGACAGGCTGAAAAGAAAACTATGTGCCTAATATACAAAATCTGTAGTCTAGGTAGAATTTGTAAGTCCTATTCTCTCAAATCAAAGCACAGAACTTAATTCCTCTTCAAGAAAATAACAAACCCTGCATCTCTGTTCCCATTTTTTACTTCCTTTTTCATTCCAGTCAATGAAACAGAAAAGGATATTGGATGCTGGGAGGGAGTTTATCTACCTATATCTTAAAAGATAGATCCTGAAATCTGATTGTGGTGTCATAATTTCAGCTGCTGCCTTTTTCTCTTTTCTGTCTTCTTCTTCCCCAATGAGATTGCCCTGAGTGTAATATTTCTGAATGTTATGGGAAGTAGCTCTCCATCCTTTTCAGAGCAAAGCATTTCAAACAGCAGTGATATAACTATTACTTGACATTTAGGCTGAGCCTGTATCTCCTTGGCTTCATCTAAGTTTTCTTTCTTTTGCTAGAGCCTGAAAGGACCTTCTTGAAAGCTAATTGCGCTTCACTGATATACCCTTTATTTTGCTACCCATCTCTTATTCCTATACTCCTTTTTTTTAAAAAAAATTATTAATTGACTCTCAAAATAAAATTCTTACAGTTCAGTTATGCATAGCCAAACTGACCAAACCTTCTCATTCCCCCTTCCTCCCCACCCCTAATTGTAAGGTTGATTAGCCAGAGTAATGAATAAGAAAATGTGGGCATTTAATATATTACTTAACCTCTCTTTGCCCTACACTTGCATTTGTAAAATAAAGACTGAAATACTAAACTACACAAAACAGTGAAGCTTAATGCATGTTGGTAAATCACTTAAAATTGCCAAAGATATTACAGAAATACCTTGTTAATGTTATCTGAATTATGTCATTGTTTGGTCAAAAAACAGAATAAATGTGTTCCTGCTTGTACTACTGAATTTATGGTTGAGCATATTGTTTTCCAGCTGTGATGATCTTACAACATGCTAAAGTTAGTAGGGGTCTGTGTTTTGATAGCATTGGTCTAGCATTTTATTGTTAATCAAAGCCAAAACCATTTCTGGTCCAAGAATTACAAAGCATGTTATATACTTGCTATATAAAGTTAAATGTCTCCTCCCTTGTTCCCCAAGTAAATTGCAAATTAACGCTAATAAATTACATTGCAGCAGTTGGTAAGAAATGAAAGTATTTTAATAATCAAATAGTAATTTTCAGCCATCTTCCCCCCACCCCTTCCTTTTTTATGTGGTGCTTTCTAGACTCAAAATCTGTCTCATGCAGGCTACCTATAATATATAGTTGTTTCAAATCAGCTTTACTTACAGAGCTTTTTCTAGTAATGGAGCTCTGTCAGCAAAAAGCATATGCACCAGCAAATGATGAACGATGGGCTAGTGTCAAATGGAAGCTTGAAAGGTGCTTCTGTCATTAGATGGATTAGTCTGAACCAGGAGTTCAAAACTCCTCAACTGTAATTGTTTCAGAGAAAAGGTATCCCTGGATTGATGGGGGTTGTGGGTAAGCATGGAGAGCTGGAGGAAGAACTACTTCATCAGATGAAAGTGAGAGTTTACTAATCCACAAGAAGGATAAATTTTGTTGTCACAAGATTGCTTGATTTATGCGAGTTTGGGTTTTGTTCATTTGGTTTTTTTAGTGTGAAGTTTGTAGAGATTTAACTTTATGTCAGTGAAACATATTGATATTTGGGGATTTTTTCTTACAAAATTAGCAAGGTTAATTCCAGTTATGTGGCTATTGGCAACAGCAATTTCAAAATTATATGTTATATTCCTTCAGCCTGAAAACTTTACATTTCTAGCCAATGAAAAACTGATAATGTAGGACCTTTAGGCAGGACAAAGGTAGCAGCAGAAAAGATATATTAATACTTAAAATTTCTTGTTAGCAAAGATAGGCCTTTTTTCTAGTATTTTATCAGGACCCAAGTACAGTAAGACAAATGGTTATTCCTTAGTGAAGTATTCCATTAGAAATATTCTGCAATACATTTATTTTTCCATACTCGCGCACACACACACACACATATATTTTATAGTCTCTAAGATTTCACTAGTTGCCTCTGTTAATGCTTTTTTGCCACAGTTGATGTTAGCAGCTTAGCAGGATTTAACACGATGTAGTGTAATTGCTGACTGTGTAGGAGGTAAAATACCATATAAGAAAACAGTAAAATGTGGAATAAACAAGTGGTGTAATAGATTATGTCCCTGGCAACTTTCTGTGGTAAACAAGTTTGCAATGGACAAAATAAGTAGGAAAAATATAGGTTCAGAAGAACAACATTTCTTAATGATATTTTCATATACATGTTTACGGTTGCGTTATACTTGTGCTAATTGCAAAACTCAGGCATGTCAAAAAGTGAAAGCTGTCCTGAGGCTGGTCAAGACCAAGAAGGATCTCAAAGAGAACCAGAGGAAGCAGAAAAATCTGGGGCCCTGGACTTTCCCCCTGTGTATATTTCCCAGTCCACTCTGTGCTCCTCTTGCCATGTCCTTCTGCATGAACATCATGCATCATTGACGGCAGGTAGCACTCTGCATGTCCTCAATGCAAATCCTCCCCTGCTCTGCCCACAAACATCTCACTGGATGTCTAATCAGTAATTATTCTCAAAGAAACAAGGATCCTTTGTCAGTATAACTTCTTGAATGATCACTGAAGGGTTTCTGATTTTTTGAGATTTTTGGTTGCGGTCCTTGCAGGTGCTCCAGCCCCTGCCAGTACTCCCAGGAAGTTCTGTGAAATTGTACTTCATTACCATTTATTATTTTTGCTAGAGCCTTGCATGCTGAGTGAACACAATAATGATCTCTGCACTTGGGACACTCTAAGCTGGTATTATTAATAGTATTTTGATTATGATCTACAGCTGTGCACTTTCAGATTTCACCAGGATAACAAAATAATTGCTTTTCACAATTATTGTAGTGGGAGAGAAAACTAAAGTTGAAATTCTGTAAAGCTCTGAATTGCCCAGACATTGTAGTTACCTTAGTAATGGCCAATAATAATATCAACTTTCCAATCCTTTTACTCTTAGCTGTCATAAGTACTGAACACAGTGGTATTGGAGGAGATTGCAAACAAAGGAAATCAAGTAAAAATGAAAGGTTACAATTATGCTTCTTTTTATCTTCCAATTTTCTTTACATAGGGATTGGAAGATTTTTTAGAAGTCCTCTTTAAAATACTATTATTTTGGTCCACTTTATAATACATTTTAAAGCTTAAATCTCATCCTTTTACTCCTTCTATTCTGTCATCCCACTGAAGCTGTGTAGTATAAATCATGAACTAATGTGAAATGAACTAGTAAATTGGTTCATAATAGGCAATTTCTTTATATCTGCTGAAGTATTTTACATGCGCTGATAAATACATTATACTGAATATTTGTAAGTGGCTTTTGACGAATACAAATTCAGAAATCTGTACTTGAGAAGTTTAAACACTTGACATTCAGTGTTCTGTGAAGATACAGGAGCTTGGGCCCAGATATTTTTTTCTTTGTATTTGTTTTCTGGTGATAAGAACATGGTTACCTGTAGCCATGGAAGTCATTTGAGGAAAGATATTCCGGATAAGCACCACAGGAAATAATTTCTTTATGATGACCTTGTGTCACTGCAAGTACAAAGCAGTCTTCACAGCTGAATGCTCTAGCCCTGGGGATTACTAATGATGAAAAGTAATAGCTTTTAAACTTCTAGCCACCTGAGCTGTGTGTCACATATTTATTCCCTTTGGAATTTTTAGAATTTATTTATGCGGTATCTTTCAGGATGTTTTTAGTATAGCGATATCACCTTGGTGATAAGTTCGCATGAATTTCAGGCACATCACAGTAAGACACTGTTAAATATACACCAGAATGGCAAATAATATAAAAGACTGTCAATACCAAGTGGTGGTCAGAATGTAAAATGGTACAGTCATTTTATAAACAATTTGGTCTTTTCCCAAGAAGTTA
>JAVSBS010015250.1:52249-62476 GCA_033124195.1 Coracias cyanogaster | reverse complement strand
GAGGAGTGCCTGGGAAAGGTGAAGGCACTTGTGAGTTGTATTTCTCATGTTACAAAAATATTGTCATCTGATGATTGGTTGATGCAAAATTACATCATCTTACAGACTGCAGATCCTCCTTCTTTAAAACAATATGATTGTTAAAGCCTCATTTTTTAGAACATAAAACTGTTCTACATCACTGCTTGTTTTTAAAAATTGCTTTCACATTTTTAAATTCTGATGTGAAAGCATACTAGCATGGCACGTGTCTGTCTTCCTTATTAAATTATTTTGTGACCTAACTAAAGACAGAAATTGAAGATTATTTTGCAGGTGTTAAGCGTTCTTATATTTGGTTGTTTTCATATGTTAAGCCATACAATGCAATTGCATCATATGAAATTGTAGATGCATCAGTAGCACAGTCAAATCAACCATGTGGAAGAGATTAAAAACAAAAGTTGAGAAAAATATGACTTAGGTAGTAAGCCTGTTCTTTCAAACATAAGAAATTCCCTCCTGTTAATGTGAAAACACAAAATGGAGGGGAAAAAAGCCAACAAAACATCAACCTGGTTTTGTTGTAATTAAGTTCATTCTCTGAATGATGGTAAAAATGGTGCTAAAGTGAAGTCTAAACTTATGTATACAAATGTTTGACAGAAGTGCTGGGATATTCAACCATGAAGGAAATAGGAACAAATAACTATGTAAATTGTGCTGCAGACTAAAACTGACCCAGTCACATAAAAAAGCCTTCTGCAGCAATAACACTGGTCAAACAACAATGGGTAGAAAAAGCGAAGAGCAGGTTTGATCCAAACCAGTTGTCCTCTTGTACCTTAAAACAATTTCAATATATATGATCCAGTTTCCACTATTTAGCTCTTGTGGATAACTTTGAAAAATGTTTTCACATTGTCTTTGATGGGCAAATGAAGTGTTATTTTAGTTGGACATCATCACTTTTCTGTACAGTATGTTTAGAAGGTTATTTTACAATACCCTTCCTTCAAAGCCTGGTAGAAGTTTTCTGAAGGTCAGGGGTTTTAATATATATTTATCTTTTTATTTATGTCACTTAATGTGCAAGAAAGCACTAATACCATATTTGGAATGGGTTCCCAAGTAATGTGAGTATCTGCCTTTTTACTATTGACTCCTGAATTAACTAGATTCCTGCAACATATAATGTTGTACCTGTTAGGTTCTGGAAGTGCAGGAGAAAGAGGAGTGTGCTCCTGGATTCTTTGATTCACTCGATGGGGAAGGGAGCAGATGCCTCCTAGCATGGTCCTGCTAAGCACAGGGCTGCCCTAGCAGGCACATCCTTTCCTGTAGCGCAGAATGCTTGTGTGTAAGGCTCAGCTAGCCTGCAGACCTGTCATAGGGACCCTGTATCATGTTAGAGGCCAAGTATGTGCTGCAAATGCTGTGTGTGAAAGTTGCAGCTGGGGAGTATTAGGGAAAGGTCAGATGAATGACTCTTTAGAGAATGTGTGATCCCCAAAGGTTTTGAAGAGCCTGAGAAGAAAAGTTAGGTGTCACGTCACCTGAACGGTGGATGTATTGCCTGGTGAAGATGTGCAGACCAGCTCTTGACGTAAGGAAGGTGATTTTTATATCTTGGCTGAAGCTGTGGTATTGTTGCTGGTCCTTGTGCTTTGCTTTTCTGTTCACCCCAAAAGCTTGAGCCAAATCTTCTGTAGAAATAACACAACAGCAGAAAGGTGCAAAAAGGATTGCCCTCTACGTTGCATTGCATAAAAGTGTAAATTTTAGAAAGAAAGTATGCAATATTGAGGTGATATGTAAGTTAAATTTTGATCAGGCTTCAGCATTGATGAGGTTACTGTATAGTTTTAACTGCCACCTATATAGCAGTGATATACCTGTTAGTCCAGGAGTGCTGCTTGGAAGCCAAGGTAGCCCAACAACAGGAGTTCTGGAGTTCTTGTGGTGGAAAAGAGAAAGATCTGAGCAGCCAAAGTACTACAGGAATCTTAAAGGACTAATGAAATCCCTTGCCAATGAGATAGCAGGTTTTAGCCTGGACTGTCTTCTTAGTGCTCCCTTTAAAAGAAAAAAAATACAAAAACCCCCAAACAAACTAAAAAAACCCCAAACAACCCCCCAAAATGTATTAGTTGAAGTTGTGCTGCCTTTGTCTCATGTGAAACTGTACTTTGCACTATTTCAATTTTTTTCAGAAGTGGACTGTTTTCCACCCTCCTCCAGAGCTTCCTCTTGATGTTAAAGCTATAAAACAGTGATACGCCTGAGTAGAGAGAGTCACAGATGCTCTGCCAGCATGTGACTGGTGTGCCTGAGCTTTATCATTCCTGCTAACTGACCCTTTTACAAAAAGTTTAATAGGGGATAAATTCACATGTGAATTCATAATCCCCTCAGTTGTGCCAGAAGGATTCCTTAACAAGCAGGCAACAAAGAGAATCTTACACAGCTAGACTTTTTCTATTCCTCCTCCTCCTCTTCATTCTCTTTCCAAATTTATTGTGTAGACTACTTCAAGGATGTGTCTTTAACTGTCATCGCAATATTTATTTGCGCATAAGCTAAACAAACAAAGGCAATATATTCAGTGTGGCTTTCAGAGCAGCTATATACAGGGATTTGAATACATCTTTGAGCTTTTAAGTACAATAGGTGGAAATATTGTATTTTCCAAACATTTATTATTTAGTATTCCTACTTATTCACTATAACTTAAAAATTATGCTTTCATGGCATGTTTCTCTTGAAACTTAAATGAAATGTTTATTATGCGATATTAGTTCATGGGTGCTTTTTTCTTATTTCAGAATTTTGTGTATTGTTTGCTACTCTTACCTAGAGAAGCCTGTAAATGCAGATACTGCAGGTATTTTTTCTAGAAAATGCTTATAATGAACTTGGTTACTGTTATTTCAAGTTTGAGAAAAGAAAATTGTTTCTCTTATAAGCTTCAGTTGATGTGGATTTCAAGTGATGATATCAGTTTAATACATTTTAAAAGCTTCAAGGTTGCAACATTTACTGAGCAATACTCATTGAAAGAGTATTATGGAGGTTTTCTAATTTTATAA
Organism: Coracias cyanogaster; assembly: GCA_033124195.1. NCBI lineage: Eukaryota > Metazoa > Chordata > Aves > Coraciiformes > Coraciidae > Coracias > Coracias cyanogaster. Next base: position 59,408 of record JAVSBS010015250.1, on the reverse strand, counting down.
AAAGAACACTGCTTTTTGTGGCCTCTGTAAAATCAAGCTTAATTTTTTGTTAAATTTTATATTATATTTCTGGCATGGTAAATGAGGAAAGAAATGTGTGTCATCTCTGTACTTTGTTTTCTGAATACAAATGTACTGGGATATGCTAGCCTAAATGAAATGTTATCAGAAGCTCTTGTTCCAGAGCCTAAACTTGCCATAATTCCATTATATATGCAACCAAGGTGTTGCAGAGAGGCTTCTTCTGGTTAAATCCTACCTCTCCTATCAGTAGGCAACGACTTTTAAATTATTCTTTTTTTCCTGTCAGACCTGTCGCATTCTAGAGGTCTCTGTAACTTTGGAACTTGGCATTTTCTCAGTGGAACCAGTACAAGGTGATTTTGTTTTGTTAAACTTTAATGGAAGTAGGATGCAGCTGTCTTTGACAGAAAGAAATACAGTGTGAGTATAGCATCCTAAGGAGAGTGGATAAGTGTGTATGGGGGCGGAGTGGGGGAGCCAATGTCTTTGTAGGACGGGGTGTATTTGGAGTGAGACCCAGGCTGTGAGATCAAGAAAGTCAGCTGCATGGAGTCTCAGAAGTTAATAGTGAGATGTTGCTGGCAGTGTCTGGTTCTGAGTCTGGTTTGGGGTTTTTCTTTTTTGTTTGGTTGTGATTTTTTAAAAATAATTTGAGACATTGTGCACCAAAATATTTTAAGTTCTGAAATAAAATGGATGTGTTATCTTTCAAAAATTCAGCAACAAGCGTCTCTTCCCTTTCCTCCCTGCTCTCCCTGTTCTTGCCCCTTCACTCCAAGTTGAACTGTTTTTAGGGACTGAGGATAAATAAAATAGTTTTTGTCTTAGTAGGTCTTCAGAGTTGTGACATCCTTAATTTGGAAGGAGCTTTTCTGTATTTTGTGGTGATGGTTCTGTGGTCTAAAAACAAACTCAAATTCATCAAATTTGGGCAACTGATACTATAATGTTTTGGCAGCTGCCGTTAATGTCTTTGAGCACCTGTATGGTTGTGGCATAAGTTATCCCGCCCCACAAATCATGAGATTCAAACAAGTCATATAAGTAGCCAGGTACTGGTTGAAGATGGTAAAAAGAAGACTGAGTTGAAAGGTATAGCAGAACTAGATTTTGTTTTGTTGTTTTATTTATTTAATGAATTTATTTTTAGCTCTGTGACTAAGTGTTCATAATTGTCCAGTATTTACGATCTTCCTCTCAATTTGCAAATGAAGCTGTAGAAAATAGAGACAGCCCTGGGACACTTCTGAATTTGATTCCAAACTCTGCTCCATGCTTTTTGTTGATTAGGAAGAAGCAACACCAGATAAGAGAGCTGCATGCTATAAAATACTACATTTTAGTTGACTGAATTGTTGCTTCAGAGAAGCAGCCTTATCAAACTTGGAGTTTGGACCTCTTTCCAGATCAGAATTAGGCAGAAAACATGCCTGCAGTGTCCTGGCAGTCACTGAAAAAAAATGCATAGATGCTTGTATTGCTGAACCTTCAGTTTGATCCTATAGACTCATTGATCTCAAAATACTTCCTCAGTTTTATGGTTGTTACAGAGGTATTAAATGTTGCTGTTTTGGTGACATTTTTCTCTTTATCTAGTACTGTAAATAGAAAGCCCTTTAAGTATACCTTACTATAAAGGTATCATTTACATTCTAAGATTTTAAATGAGATATAGACTTTCAGTATAAAAGTAATAAAGGCAGTTCAGTGACCATTTATGAAAGTAATTATTGCTACATTAGTTTATACAGGCCTCTTAAATGATAAGCATTTCTACTTCTGTGTAGGACTTCAATGCAAAATGTACAGCAGTATATTAAAACTGCTTGAAAGAGATTATTAAAATCTTCCCCCAGAAATTAATACCACTGTGTTTTTCATATAATCTCTGAAGTTCACAGTGATTTGCAGTGATGAGTAGGAGAATTATCAGTCCTACAAATACCATTGAAACTGTAGACTTATGAGAAGGTTAATTATTAATTCATTTCCTAAATCAAAGAAGAATATTCTTCCAGGAATACATGGTGTTTGAAAAAATGATGTTTCTTTTCACACTCTGAAGTAGGATGCAATTACCAGTTGGGTGTTTAAACTGTTCTTGGGTTTGTTTGGCAGAGCAGAGAGGAACTCAGACAAGAAGGGGTCTGGATTGTCAAATTGTTAGAGCAGCATCCTAACAATGATCGCCATAGAGGTGTGAATATAGAGGACTGTTTTGCAGTCCAGTTTTGCTGCATGAACCTGTCAAACAATGTCACCTGCAGTCTCCCCTTCCTGAGAAGGTTTAGGAAGGCTCCTGCCTGAGCCCCAAATGAGTACTCCTATATTGTGATGCAGGGTTGGTACAGTTCTTACTGGCCTGTTTTGTTTTTAAAACCAGTCCCAACATGTGTCTCTGGGAATGGCTGGAGGAGTCTATCTAGCATCCTGTTGCTCCATGAGTACTCTGGATCCTGGAGGTTGGGTGCTCTAATTGCACATAAGCAGTTGGATGAGAGTGATGGAGTATATCCTTCCAGGGCATTGCATGGAAGGAAAGGTTTGGGATTCTCCAGGTCTAGGAGCTGTGGGGTCTGGATTGAATCTGTAAATGCTATTTGTAGCATGTAGGTGGTAAACTTTTTCCACACGTTGTTTCAGCAGGTTATCCTGCTGCCTTCCTATGGTTTGCTAGAACTACTGCTGTTAATTTTCCCTTGGGTGTATTGGAAATAACTGAGACCACATCTATGTTAGTGATTTTGTTCAGAGTAGCAGTGTGATTTTAAACGCAAACTGCCCAGAAGTCCCTGCTTACTGGTTATTGATTAGTTTCATAAAGTGATTAAGGCACATGCAGGCTAGACTCTTTTTGGGGAAAGCTAGACTAAACTGAAAGCAGTATTCTAGTTTTGCATGGAACAAGCTTTAACCTCTACTAGGGGCATAATGATTGAGGCCTTTGAACATCTTCAAACCATGTGGGTATTAGCCTTGTTCCTCTTCCCGTGCTTTTTGGGAAGAGGATTTAGGGGGAGATGCATAATGGAAGAAGTGTTTTGACAGATTATTGGCAGTGTGAGGATAATGATAGCTTTCTGTTTCTGACAGCTAACTTGTATTTAGACCAGAATCACTTTGTTACTGTGCTGGGCAGCACATCCCGGCTTGTTGTTCAATAAATACTACAAGCATACATGCATATGAGTGTAAGTTGTTTGTTTATGGTGCATACTTTGTTACAAGGATGAATGTCGTCACACAAAAGCATGCAAGAAAATTAGTGATATACGCTGTTCTAGTTGCAAGGAGAGCATCTTGTATGGGCCTTTTTCCAACTTTTTGTTCCTTAGGGCAAGTCAGTCATTAATAGGAAATTACATTCTGCTTACAATTTTAGTAGTGACTTCTATGCTAGAGGATCTTAAGGTTTTTTTAGCTAGCAGTCACTTAATCCATACTCATTTAATCCACCTCTGAATAGCAACAAACCCATTTAAAATTCTAAACAACCAGCTAGAAAAGAAACCAAATTAATTTAACTTTATCTTCTAAACCTTTCTCCTTCAGTGATGAAGTAGATTGCAATTTTTACAAAGCTATAAGAGCTTTCTTTCAAAATGTAAATATCTTTGTCATTGCCATCTGTGTGTTTTAGGGTGTGTTAAAACCCTTCTTTTGCATCATGTCACAGGCTTTTTATAGGTACTGTGTTTCTCTGGGTGTATGGCATATTGCCAAAGGCTGACTATATTGCCACTAAAATAGTGCTTTACAGAACTTTTGAGGAAATTGCACTTCCACTCCTTTATTCCAACTAGGTTTTCTTTATTTGGCCCACTTTTTTATGCTTTCAGTGTACCTCATTCAAACTATCTACTCAGTCCAAGAAAAATATAATCTAATACTCTAATCCTGATAAATGGGTGATAGCACTCACAGTATATCTTTCATTTATCAAGATACAAAGCTTTCTAAAGAATTAAAGAATTCTGTTTCATGTTATTAATACTGAATTTAATTTGGTATCTAATTAATTTTTAACCTAAATTAAATATGGTTATTTTTTGCCTTTTTTTTTCTTACATATACAGTTTTTGTAATAGTATATTAGAGGTGGCTTGGTACTTTAAAGGATTTTACTTTTTTACAAAGTGTGAATAATGGCCTAAAATCACTTCCCAAATCATGCTATAGTATTCTACTCTAATGTCATTGCATTTTGTATTTAAGCTAAGACTATAATTTTTTTTTTTTTGACATTCTGGTTCTAGGTCTGTAAATGAATTTGCAAGGGGCATGAGTGGAGTATGGAGTTACAGTGGTATAGAGTGAAACCGTGAAAAGTTTTATGTATATTTTATAATCCACATTTAGATAGTACAAACTGTTCTCTTGTGAAAGGAGATTATACTCTCCTAGCTAATGGTTTGTCTTCTGACAAACTAGTGTGCTACTCTTCAGGGAAAACGTGAGCAAGTGGAAGCTATGAAGGTAGTTTTATTGGCTGAACTGCATGGAAACAGAGCAGAAGTCTTCTTGCTACTCTTACAGATGCTGCTTGTTTACTGTGACTGGTAATAATGCCACCAGCTATTTGTCTTGAATTTCTATTCTTTACTGAATTTTGCTGTGCCTGTGATGGTGAAAGAACTAGGAAGAGTTTGTGTCGAGAAGATACATTCATTGTGCAAGGGCAAGTGGCTAGCTTGTTTTCTTTCGATGTTATATTACAAATTTTCTAATACCATTGCGGTCATCTGTAATTGTTTGGGTGTCTGGTATGCATTATTTCTAGCCATTTTAATGAAATATTACAGTTATTAACTATGACTACTGGTTTATAGTGGCTGTAATCCTTGAATGTTGTCTGTTATTGTAGTTTAGGACCACTTTGTTAGAGCATTAGCCACCTTCTGGTTTGCATCAAGGTGGCTGTCTAATGGATCATTAACTGCTAGTGAGGCCTGGGTCCTTGGGGACTTGCTGGGTACAGCGGTTGTGGTATGAGAAGTAAAGCTCATAGAGCAAGCAATCTGAATATAGTGAACCATGTAGTGATGTAAAATGAAATAATTCCTTCCTCTTAATATCTTGGTTTTTGCTGTAACTCTTTTTTGTCACAAGTGCAGTGTGTGTTTTAGACGGTCTGAATGGGCAGATGTTGAAGTGGAGGCTGCTGAAACCATCATGACTGTTCTCTGTTTACAATGCTAATCTTGATACTACATTTTGGTGGGGATTCATCAGCTGCTGGAGAAGATTGTTCTTACTCTCTTCACTAACTTTGAAGACAACACAGTAACAGTGGGGTATGCATGTTTTCTTCCCCTGCCTTTTTCTTTTGTGTCCACTCCCCCTCAACTCTATTCTAAACAAATGCATAGAACTAGCACAATATGAAGAACAGCTGATGAAACAAACTTGCTGGAGGGGGAGAGTTCATGTCTGTGTGTATTTTCTGGTAATCTGCACTTTTCTGAGGCCCCCTTCCTGTATTCCTGACCTTCTAATAGTATGGTTAGCATCTAAACTTTACTTTCTTGGAGATGCTTCTGTGTTTAGATGAGTCCCAAGCCTTCCTCCTTAGCCTCAGTGTGATAGTTGGAGGCAACAAAGAGAGTCCTCGTTAGGTTCTTAATTTAGGCTATACTTTTTGGTCAGTTAGGACTTCAACTTGGGTCATTCAGAGGTTGGTAAGAGGTTGTGTCAGATGTCTGAGAAGTGTTCTGTTCTTTGGAAATAGCTAAATATTTGGTCTTGTCTTCAGTCTTGTTTATGAGATTGTATATATTTTATGTGTTTTTGCCAGATGATGGTTCTAGATGTCTTTACTTGTATTTTAAAATTCAGCCGAGAGACTTCTGTGGCTCTGACCTTGCTGAATGTCTTTTTCCAGCTGATTTATAGTAGATGTCACAGTTAAGGATAAAACAGTGATTTTTACTACAAATTGCTGCCATGGTTTTTCAAGTATTAAGTCAGCACTTTTCCTTAAGTTAGGATATCATTTAGTTGCCTTTTAATTTCAAAATGACAGTATGTACTGAAAAACACTGCTTCAGTCCCTCAAAACATGAGTAAGTATGGACTGTGAAATGATAATTACAGAGTTGAATCTTACATGCAATAGGATCAAAATATTAAAGCTTTAATGCTCATGCAACAAAGATCTATCAGTGTTCGACAAATACTGAACTTCCCAACACCTTTCTCAGAGATAGAAGTACTCTTTCAAGGAATATATGTGATAAGATATAAATCAGTATAGTAGGCTGTAGTTGCTGTTGGATTAATGTGTTTAAAATTGAGATGGGCATGTGCATGTTGGTTTTGACTGACATAAGAAAGCATATAAACAGTTTATTTTCAGCAAATAATGTGACTCAATTATTTGACTGATTCTCTCGGTTGGACATGCCCTTAGCTTGTAATTTAAAATTGACGTATTTATTCTAAATAAATTAGGAGGATAATGCAAATGTCAATACATTTTGGGGGGAAAGGAAGACAAAAAGAAGAGAAGGAAACAGAAACTAAGATAATATCTAGAAATGTCAGATTTTTCAGAGGTGGTGGGGTTGTGGAAAAGGGAAGTTGCATTTAATTAGCTGTAACTGCCTGCCCACATGTTCCTGAGCACATGCAAGGACGGTCCCAAAAAAATGACACAGTTTTCAACTTCACCCTGTTGGCGTACAATTTTAATTGTATCAAGATTCAGTTGCCAGACTGACACACACAACTGTGCTTTAAAAATTCAGGATTTGTATCTCTTTCATTATCTGGTACTACTGAATTATGAATCTATTCTGTCACTGTTAGATTTTCCTAATCTGTAAAATTACTGTAGTGTAAAAATTGTTATTATTAATGTATGTGTTTGATAATTACAGAATTGATAAAACAGGCATTGCTGCTTGACTTCAAGGAGTTCATTTGGCCCTTCTGATGCAAGCCCTTGGCTCTAAGAAGCAGCAAATTAAGCTGTTATTGTTTTTGCTTCCCCCCCACCCTCCATTAGCAATCATTCTGTTGCACACAGTATGTGATAAATCAACCACAGGAGCTTTAGAGTTGCCATAACATGACATTACCTATCAGCTCGTCAAGTCTGTGTTGACTCTGTGCCTTTTAGGCTGTATATTTCTTC
>JAVSBS010015250.1:42036-52149 GCA_033124195.1 Coracias cyanogaster | reverse complement strand
AAAGTCTAGCGCCAGTTACTTAGTCAGCTCTAACTAATTTCAGAGTGGAAGGGAAACTTTACTGGAGTGCTGTTTGGGATCTGCTTTTTAATCCCGGTCTGTTTAATGTTTGCCTCCTGACATTCTAGGCCAGACATCATTTTAATGGTATGTGTGGTGATAAAGCCAATAAACTGTCAAGATGATTGATAATCTAAGCATTATAGCAATATGACTTTCCTGTTCTCCTCTGTGCTTTAGATGATGGTTTCCAAATTGAATTCTTACAGTGTGCTGTATGCTTGTTGGAGAGTCTCTGAACAAACGGTTGGAAGGAACTAGCCCTTGCTAATGCAGGCTTTTAGATTTTTGTTATTATTGGAAGGACTTTTGATTTGGGAAATGTTAAGTGAGAATTCTACCACTGGAATAGGTTTGGTCTCTAAATTTTTGAAATTCTATTATTTTTGTGGCCACTTGGGATGAATCTCAAAATGTCATGTGGTTGATTCCTTTATCTGTACTGTCTTTCAACTAGAGATAACACAGCACAATGCAGTGTGTGCATGGCTTCCAGGTTCCCTTAAGGAGATTCAGTGGCCATTTTTTATCATCTTAATTGAAAGTCATTGATCAGACTTGCTCATTTTTTATTTTGGGCAGCGTGGAGGCCATTGATTTGGATTATTTTTGCATGATGCCTAAAATTAATGGTTTTCATCTTGTATTTTTGTGCTGGCTCCTGGACAGTGGCAGGACCAGGACAAAAGAATGATGGATATTTGTGTTTTGGAACTGCTCTGTGTGCCTTCTTGTTGTTTAAGTTTGCCAGTACTTCAGTTTTCTGGTTGTATTTATTTTTCTTTAAACCAGAAGCTAGCACTTCTGCACCGACTGAAGATATTTTATACAGGTAATCCTCATTAACATATATTAATGGATAAATTCTGCATACTTTCAGTGATCCTTTGTGGAGTGAGGTCAAAGCCACTTGATATTTTTTCTTAAACTGTTTGGTTTAAATAGTTTACTTAAACAGGTTTGATTTTTTTTTTTCTTCTCCAGCTCAGTTTACTGCCTGGTCATTACAGCCAGACCACAGATTCTGGGGGGTTCTAGTACAAATCTCACTTGAATTATATTTAGACTTTGGGCAAGTAAGTACTGCTCCCTCTCTTTCCCCTCCCCTCTCCCAGTTTTGTTATAAACAGATGGAAATGAATTGTTAATTGTGTTATATGGGTGAATGTAACATTCTGATGTGTTAGAAAAACAAACCTTTATTCAGTAGGTTTTCACTGCAGAGTCAGCCTGAATGATTTGGCTTAACCTAGTTTTTTTGAGAACAACCAAACTGAAAAGTCATATATGAATTGGTGTGCCCTCACCAGTGGCTCACTCACTGCTCCCTGCATATGCTGGAGGATACGTCCCTCTGTTCTTGGCTCCTTGGTATAAAGCCTCATTACATTTCCATTCCAGTTGAACTGGTGGTAAACTGTTTCTCTAGGCACTGGGTGCGAGACTGGAAAGGCACTAGGAGATCACAGCACTCTTTTGAAAGCCCTGGTCCCATCTGGAAAGTCAGTGGGTTAACCACAACTGGTGAAAAGCTTTTTGTGTCAATAAGAACTCAATGAATGCTCAAGAACTTTGTTAATTCTGCAGTGAAGATGCATCTCTTAGAGCTGAGAAAAGAATCTGTCCCTTTTTATATGTCTAGGGTAGCTCCTCTGGCTGTTGAGAGCCACTCTCCAAAAGGAGTGTTTTTGTTTCAGCTTTGTCTTTGTTCCTTCGCCTTTTCTTGTCTTCTTACAGTTGAGCCATCTTTTTTCCACTGACAGATAGCCAGTTCAAGTTGTGCTTCTTCATGTTGCCAGGATGATCTAGTGTGTTGCTGTGTTCGTAAAATTGCACGAAAGCGCTCTGTTGAATAAAGGGGATAGACCAGAAATGACTTCGGAAGATATTCCAGAGAATGGATTGGTAGGGCCCTTGGGGGTTTATTGCATTCTCTTGTGAGTTAGAGGAAGGAAACTGCAGGATTTAGTCCAAACTTGTGAACATACCCGGTGTATGGTGAATCTTTCAGATGGGCTTTGCCCAGTCTTCAAGAGAATTCTGTCTGAGTTTCAGGGATCTTTCTCTCTAAGGTGTCTTGTTCTGCTTCTCTACTTCTTGGAGCGCTTCCTTTTTACTCAAGGAAGAATGAACTGCTATGAATCAGTAGTGTTTGCTGGTACTGAAGCTCTTCATCTTGAGGAAAACTGTCATGCTCAAGCCTGGCCAGAATAAATAGAGGGTTCTAGTAAAATACAGGCAGATAGGAAATGGGCATTGACAGATACGATGGCCAAATTAGATTTGATTGTGTACTCCGTGAAATTATGTTTCTCAGAACTTCTGAGTAAAATTCTGGTTGTGTGACTTACCTGAAAAAAATGAAGCAAAACTGGCCTTTTTCTTCTCTCAACCTAATGAATTTGCAATGCAACATTGCACTGATTCTCATCCACAACCATTATAGGCTAAAGCTTACTGTACTTTTGAAAAATTAGAGCTTGTGTTTTGCAGAAACAACTGCGCAGCAGGGAAGTAAGTACTACTATACTGTGCTATTACAATTGATTTGGTCAGCTTTTTAAGACCCTTACAGTCACTTTAATCACTGCGCTCATTGAAAAAAAAGTTTCAGAGTCAATTTGTTTGCTTTTGCTTGCATGATTACCTGTGGTCTCTTCATTATTTTTTTTGTAGCAGTGTTTATTAAATTAAAAAAAAATAATAATGGCTTGTCTACTGAGATAAGTGAAAGCTTTGCTTTCAAGAACACATTTGGTTGCATTTAAACAGATATCTCTTTTCCTCAGATGTTCCTAGGGTAGCTTGACTGTTTCTATTTTTGTGGAATCATATAATAGTTTGATTTGGAAGGGAAATTAAACATAATGTAGTTCCAAACCCCCTGCCATGGGCAGGGACACCTTCCACTAGGTCAGGTTGTTCAAAGCCCCATCCAGCCTGGCCTTAAGCATGTCCAGGGAGGAGACATCCACAACTTTATTGGACAACCTGTTCCAGTGGCTCACCACCCTCACAGAAAATATCTTCTTCCTAATATCCGATCTATATCTACCCTTTTTCAGTTTAAAACCATTAGTCCTCTTCCTATCGCTACACTCCCTGAGTGTGGGGTTTTTTGTTTGTTTGTATATTATTTTTTTAGCCCACCCCCCATGCCCCCCAACCCTGGGTTATCTTCCAACAGGAAGAGTGGTGGAGGCCAACCATATCAGGTGGAGAGAGAGAAGCAAAACATGAATTCATAATGTGAGCAAAAGATCTTAGACATGCAGAGAAGGATACATCTAGTTAATTGGTTTCCCCCACCTCCCCTGTCCTGCAATGCCTGAGATGGTGTACACAGCTTCTTGGTGCCTATAAAACATTTGTCTTCTTAAAGGTGACTTTTTAGCTTCCTGGCATGTTATGTATCGATAGGAAAGAAAAATGTCTGTAGTAGCATTATCTCTATTGTTTATCTGTTCTTTCTCTCTCATACATGTTATAGTGATTGGGAGGCATTACATTTTTTATTATTTAATAGCTTTAAAATCTGTAGTTCTTTGGCCAATATGTCTACTGTAATCAAATTATTACTAGCTTCACTTCAAGGGATAAACTTGTAATTTAGCTGATGTTGTGTTTTATATGATTTGAAAGAAGCAGGGTGTGCTGAGATCTTCACCTGAGGTTTTTGTGTAACTGGATATTATTTTATATGAAAGGGATTTTTTTTTTTTTTTCTCCCTAGGCATACATCATATTCTTATTTCTCTTGACTATCAATAAAATAATGTAGGCAGCCACTCTGTAACTCTTCTAGGAGGTAGCAAGTTAAGTATTCATCTGTGTAGGTAATGATGATTGTGCAGGACTGAGCATTGCTTGTTTATTCATTGCTAATGGCTTCCCCTCACTCAGTCAATTTGTACTGTGGGTTTTTTTCCTTCAGATGGCAAGGATATGGTTTGGTGCAGATACATTTCAGCCGTTTTGCCCCAGGGAAAAAATTAGTAATTTATAAATAAAATACACATAAAAATAGGAGAAGTCCAATGTAGATTTCTCACAACAAAGACAGTACTAATTTCAGTCCTGTGATGTAACGTTGAATTAGGTTGTTACTGATTTATGAACTGTTTATTTTAGAACTAGGAAGGTCAGTTAAATTCCTGCAATGTGTAGAAGAAGAGTCCTGACCTGAGTCTCTGATCTGTAAGAAAAGGAAGCAGGAAATATCTTCATCTTGTTTTCTGAGCTTTTGGGTGCATCTCCAAGTGACGCTACTCAGCCAGCAAATTGAGCACATGCTTTATGTAGCTCAAGTGATACGTAGCTCAAGTGTGGCTCCATATAGCTGTGTGGATGTGAGAGGCTGCAGAAAACTGGTTCTGGGGGTTTAAAACTTTACTTATTTATTTATTTATTTTTCACAGCTGTTAAACAGAAATTGACATTATTCACAGTAAACAAAAAAAACCCAACCAACCAAAAAAGCCAAAAGAACAACCACCAATGACACAGCAGTATCCAAAAGCAAAATTTTAATCTGTTTTATCAGGTGGGATTTCAGAAGACTTTTCAATTTATTTTTTTTTTCCCCTCTCTGAAGTGGGGGTGAAACTGGGTGAGTTGTGAAGGCAGCTTATTAAAGTCTTGCTGATTATCCAGAGTTTTGAATATGAAAAGTAGAAATTTTACAGGACCTTTCTAATGCTGTATCTGATCCTCCATTAGATTTTAAAGCTGCCATTTAGGCTATTTTTATCTGCTGATTGTTTTAAATTGATAGATTTAAAATTGTAGGCTTTTTTTTCTTAGATTTTTTTTCTTTAGACGTTTTATTGTTAGATATTTTCCTTTAGGTATCTTCTTTAGGAATTACTTCATTTGTGTACTCTTTCGTCTGCGGCTCAGAAACATTGAGGAGGCACCTATATGGTATTTCTGCAATATTTTCTGAATTACGTGGAATAACCTCCCAAATTACTTGTTTTCAGAGTGTTTGCATATTTTAAAGCTTTTAAAGAGCCATAAAATAAGAGGAAGTTATACAAATTGTTTTTAAATGGCAAAGGATCTGCTGATAAACTAAAACATGGGTGTAAAGTGGGATGGCGAGTCTTGGAATCATATCCCCAGTTGAAAGTCTCCTTAGTGATTTAAGTGCTGTAGCAAAATCAGGAAAAACATGTTTATTTCCTCTTATCTCTTAAAATAAAAATTACAAATTAATGACCCTTGATCAGAATGTACACAAATAGTTGTAGGGAGCACCTAAAGCATGGTAAATCATTGACCAAATTATAGAATCATAGAGTCATTATGATTGGAAAGGACCACCAGGATCATCAAGTCCAACCTTTATCCTAACATCTCTCTATCCACTAGACCATAGCCTCAAGTGCTACATCTACTCATTTTTTAAACACCTCCACGGATGGTGACTCCACCAGCTCCCTGAGCCCCTGAGCAGTCTGTTCCCATGCCCAACCACTCTCTCAGTAAAGAATTTCCTCCTAATATCTAAACTAAACCTCCCCTGATGCAACTTGAGGCCATTTAATGAGAAGGGAATATTGTGTGATAGTTATTTTGCGGGGTCTAGTTGTGGGCCCCAGTTCCTGCACTGTCCCATGCAGCCCTGTTCTGAGGGTGCAGCATTTGGGTTTGCATGATCTGTCCATGGTAGCTCTTCTTTGCTCTCTTCCATTGCCTTGTTTCTTCCAGGCATGAAGACATGGTTAAATGTCTTGGTGCACAGTTTCATTTGAGAAGGTGATACAGCAAAAGAACACTTCTCTTCTAGAGGAAACTAGAGGAAAGAATTTGGAAAACGCTCTGCTTTCCAATTCAACTAATTCATTTCTGGACGTGGTCAGTAACAGGACTGTGAACTTGGTACTCGGAAAATGAATTACTGCTTTGTGGCTGTATATTTCTGCTGTAGTTTTCCTCCATGCTCTTTAATAACCGCTGTTTGACTATTGATCTGCTAGTGCCTAATAGCTTAGAAACACTGTGAATACAATATGAGGATTATAAAACTATGCCCCTAAACCCAAAAGCATTTAATTCATATATATACTATTCTCCCTGTGATTTAGTACTGATTGAAATTTATGGTACTGGTCATGTGAGTAAAATTACAGGATGGTGACTCAGAGTGCTTTTGATATGTCTGGAAAAGGGTATGAGATACATGAACATGATGAAGTGAACTATATTAAATTGCTTACTTTGCAAAATTGGTCACCAATTATTAAGTTAGACTATTTAGAATGTTTATACTAGGAAGAAAAACTGGATATGGTTCAAAGTACAGAAAAAATACTTTATTTTGCTTAGCTGATCAAGAGAAAAGAACGAGTCTATGTGGTTTTGCTTTACATTTAAAAAAAATCCCAACCCTGTACCATAAATTGTTAGGCATGGGTTTTTTGTATGTGTGTCAGTCAAAATAATTTTTCAACAGAGCATGAAAATGGAAGAGAATCTGAATGGTTCTGCTTTAGAACCACACCGAAAGTTTTTTGTTTTATGTAAATAGAGATTGATGGAACATTTTACACAGAGTGCAGGTTTTTGACAAAAAGTATTGATGGTTGCTTTCAGTAAGTGTTACTGGAGATGACAGAACATTGCATTTTAAGATGAATTACAGTAGAAACTCCCTCTTTGGGAATGTCATACATTTTATTTCATCTGTTGTTTTGAGAAAGAATGACTAAAGTAATAAATACTACAGACTGATCTCACTTTCCTTAACACCTTACAGATCTTGCATTAGTTTGCTAGCAGAGGTTGTATTAAAAATAATTAGGTGGATGCATTGTTTTTGCTAAGACCTTCTTACTGTATTCTGTGGGTTTTTAAGTGTTAACTTGTTTTGATGGTAATCCTGAAGGAATAGTTCTTTCTATTTTTACATTGGCTTATATTTAAATCTTCAGAAGAACAAAATGCTTTGAGTGATGGATTTGGAGGCAAACTAAATTTAGAGGTCTTGTTTGAGTGGCATAAGACTCCTATTTGCAAAGACAAGTTGATCAGCTTTACAGCACCCAAGTGATAAATTTTTAATTAACACTTCCAAAAGTAATTACATTGCATATAAACAGAAGGGAGGTTTTCGAAATGTTTTGTCCTGCTACTGCGCATAGTTTTGCCAAAGTCTCTCTTGAAGTGATAACAGAAAACCAGTCATTTGGGTTGACTGAATTCCTGGAAGTGAAAATGCAAGTGGAATTTGCTTAGTGAGATGGGGTGACTTGGGTCAATGGGAATTGTAAGCAGTGCTTATTAAAAATAAATTCTGTTGTAAACTTCCATTTGCATTTTGTATTTTAAACATTTTTAAATTGTCTTGTGGTTAAAATAGTTGTGGCCTAAGTAAGACATCTAGTCAGTACAATGTTTATGTTTGTTACTTTCAAATTGCATGGTATTCACCCTGCCATACCTTAAAAAGGCAGAAGGGAGGTTTGAGTAAACATTGTGCAGTGGAGGGTGCCAGTGTTAAGGAAATTTTGAGGGAGGACACAATGTGAATGTGAGCTCCTCTGCAGGTTTCATGGCTGATAATGACAGCTTGAAAAGGAAGACTAGATGTCTTCTCAGAAGAGTGATAGTTTTAACATAGATCAGCTTCTGGGCATGTTTTTCAAGCCTTTTAAAGAATATTCTCTTTTCTGAATAATAAAAGAGCAATAGTGACATTTTAATGATGAATGCATGTGTAAAAGAGAATATAGCCAAAAGGGTATTGTCACCCTAAAAATAAAAGCTTGTGTAAAGGCGGCTTATGCTTTAGAAAGGAGCATGGAGAAAGTGACAAATCAAATATCAACAATAAAACTGAGTTTCTTCTAGATTGCCTCCATTTCCGTGTTAGCATTCTAATAGCACATGTCAATGCTTACTGAAAATCAGCTCTTTCTTGCCTGCAACTGAGGTAACTTCTGAGAAGAGAGTTGAATTTTTCTTTATTATTTTTAAGCTCTTGAAAATGATTTCTTGAAAAGGAAAGTTATTTTGGTTTATCATTCTTCCCACCCAAAATATTTCTTATTGCTGCTTTGATGCAAAAGCATTACTATTTTTTTCCTTGAATGTATTCACTTTTCCTGTTCTTACAATGTTACATTGCTCAAAATTATTTTGAAACCTAGATAGATATAAATCTATTTCATATAGTAATTCTTTTCTTTCATCACTTAATGGCTTATTTTATCAATCTAATGATAGCTTGGGTTGGATCCGTGCCGTTAGCCCGCCTGAGGAATATGTCATTGAACCCTGGCTATTCCATTGTTTAACAGGCTAAGCCCATCACTTCTCCAAAATCTTCCATGTGGCATTCCTTATTTGAATGGTGAAAACCAGTCAAGTAATGAATAGGTATCATTGCATAGGCTTCATTTTAACTATTGAGTCAACTGATTGATTACACAGAAGATTCATTGTGGAATTTGTCTTTTACATTGGACTGAAGCTTGTCAGTCAATGTCTTACAGTATTCACTAGCTTATCCTTTTGTTTAGTTTATAGATCCTCAATTGACTTCTTGGCGGCCTCATTTTCCCTGCAGGTTGCTGACTGAGTTGAGATGCATGGAAACTTCTCCCTGGCTGCTTTGCTCAAGGACTGTCATTGTTTCTGCTGCATCAGTGTCAGCAGCTGAGCCTGAAATTCATTTCTTTCCCACAGGAAGAGCAAGGGTTTCCCAGCTTCTTCACCAAACTGTGCTTTCTCCGCAAGGAAACGTCCTGGCAGATTGTTGCAGGCTGTTGTTTTATAGCAGACTGTTGCATGGCAGGCAATGTTGTGAAATGAATCATCAAGTCTTTTTAAAAAAAATATCGATTTGTTAATGTCTGGATTGTCAACCTTAGTTGGGGATGAGAATTAGTAATCAGCTGCTGTATGGAGAAAATGATCCTCTACTGGCATCAGCTTGAGGAAAATTTAACAACTTTGTGGAAGAAAAACCCTTTTCCCTATTATATAAATATCCTAAAAATTCCAAGTGTAGTATAGTCAGCTCCAGGACAAGATTTAAACAGATGCTTTAAGGGGACCTTAACCCATGAAATCATCCTGTCCTGCAGCCAAAACCCCACCTTCTAACTCCTGAATAAATAGATTCTCATGACAGAATAATTCATCTTCAGTCATGAAAGCATCAGCTCTAAACGACAGCTTGTAGAGACCCTGTGCTTGTTAGGGCCAGATCAGCAGCCCAGATGCCTCAGATGTAAACTCATGAAGGGAAGATTAATTTATCTGTCATCCTATACTTTGACAGTTGTTGTAAATCCGATTTAGCTCTGAGCAGAAATAGGGGAACCTTTGAATTTATAAGGGTGATACTGAGGAAACCTAACCTGTACTCTCTGAGCCTTGAAGAAACAAAATGTACTTATGGTCAGTGAGATCTTAAGTAATCTTCAGGCATAAAAAAAATAAAAAAGTAGTGGGGGCAGGGTTGGCAAGGCTCACTTTCCACAGGCAAGGGCTGTGGGTGCACTAGTGTGGTATGCCCACTGGAACCCTCTCTGGTGAATAGAAGTAAGTCTCTGTGTTTATTGATCGATAGCAGCACACAACTCCATGAGCCAAGTGCTTTTGCTATTTAAAAAGTAGGTTGGCACTGTTTTTACAGCTTTTCCTTTTCTGACATTTTGAACTTTATAGAGGTGATTCTTTTTTTCTTTTTGAAAATTCATAAAGCTGTCAGACTGATTTATTGTGGAATGATACTGTGCAGATCTTAAACATCTACGGCAGTACATTTATAAAATCTAAATGAAAACTCTAATAGTCATGATCTCATTGGAGATGGACTATTTTCTTATGATAGGAGCATTTGTCTGTGGAAACAGGTATTTTAAGCTAGGAAAAATTTTCCTTGTTAGTGCCACTCTGCTAGTATCTTGTGCACTGTGGGAACTGAACAATAGCATGTGTCTTAGAATCATAGAATCATGGTTGGAAAGGACCTCCAGGATCATCAAGTCCAACCTTCATCCCAACATCTCCCTAACCACTAGACCATAGCCTCAAGTGCTA
>JAVSBS010015250.1:11387-37827 GCA_033124195.1 Coracias cyanogaster | reverse complement strand
GTTTCGCTTGATCCAACGTGGCCCCATTGCAGGCCCTTCGGAAATCTCCTCTACCAGGCCCCTTCCTGCCACTGTCCGGCGCAGCCTGCCTGTGTGCTGTGAAATTTTAATTGAATTGTTAATGACACTTTGGAGTGACACAACATGTGAGAAACTTCCAAGAACTGATCATGGGAAGCCCTTTTTCTTACTGTTACAAAACAGACGACACTGGGAACTTGACAAGTCCAAGTGTCTGAGGCCAGGGGAATAATTGATAGCAGGCTGCCTGTATCCAAGGTCCTTTAGCAGTAATTGCAAGCAGGATCCGACTCTCTGATCTCACCAGTGGTATTCACCATGCCAAAACGACCAGCCTTTGACAGATTGCTTTCCTACAGTAATAACTTAGGCATGTTCCCTTTCTCACATGAGGCCACACTTCCCTCCCACTGTAGAAAATGAGTTGAAAATGAGTTGCTTCTTTTTTTAACAGAGCACTGTTAAAATAACTCTCTTCTATTATATAAGCTCAGTAATGCCAGGGGACTAAATTTATATGGTTATAAACAAGAGATATTACTTTACAATACCGCAATGTAATGTTTCACTATTTCTATAGGATTTCAAATATTTTGAAAATAATGTGTGGAGTTTTTTTCCTCCTCCTTGCTCTTAAAAGAGACCAAAAATGCCACATTTTATGTTTAATTGCTTTCATCTCTCTCTGACTTATATAAATTAAGTGCTGATTTGTACTCAGATTTATGTCTTGGATGAATCCAAGTCCCCAGAGGGGGACTTAAAATTATTATTTATCCTGCATAGGTTGAGATGAGACCTATTTTATTTGAGTTTTTTAAACTCTCCCACTGTGTTAGGTCTCTGCTATATTTTGAAACTTTTATACGTTGTTGTTGATGTTTAGGTTTTTCGGGTTTTTTTTTTAACATTCCTGGAATGTTATTTTGTCTGTAAACTATGTTTGGAAGTTGTAATGTCCTGGATGATATATAGCAGTTCTGGATTTACACTCCTTTTAGTGACAGGATTTTACTAATTGATGTAAGGACTCCTGTGTGCTACTCTATGGTGGTCTGTGTTCTCTGGCATAGTTAAAAGCCTGGCAGCTCCACCCTATAGCTGTCTAAACAAGGTTTCTCACCAGGCACTGACATCAAAAGAGCTACAGTAAGCTAAGGCTACAGGAAATTGTAACTACAATATTAAGTTTATGAAAACTGGATATCTACTACTATAATGACTGGCACTTTCATTAATTCATGAAAACCTCTAAGAAGATTAAGGTATGTTGCCGTAAGTGTTAAGGGTAGATGGTTTTATAACTTTCAACTGCAAATAAAAAGTGGTAAGAATGCAAAGTTCTTAGTTGTGAAAATAAATTGTATGGACATGAGAGAACACGGATGGTGACTATATGGCATCTAGTTAGTTACTCCACTATACTTTGGAATAAAGAACTCTAAAGGTAGACTTACATTCTTTAGCAAAGGTAAGAAAATCGGAAAGTAAAGTCATGTGGTTGTTGCCCATTAACTCCAAAGTCTGTAAGAGACGGCAGAAAAATTCAGGTGATCTGCATGTAAATGCCACTGGAACTAGTGAAGAGGTTCTTGCACAGAGTCATGGTGACACTGGGGATCCAATCCTGTGGTCTTGTTAAAGAATGTAAAGAGTTAACTTGAAATTTTTTACATAAGGAATGGTGGGCCATATACTTGTTCTTTTTTTTTTCCTTTAACTCCTTTGTCTCCTTCAAATTGCGTTAGCCTCACATTTTTGGTAATTGTTGAGAATTTTTGGTAGCTGAAAATGGTTGATGGAAAACTTCAATCTATAAACATACTGCTGTAGATGCGTAAGAAATAACTTTCTTTTTCAAGTATGTAGCTTTAAAGTAAGATGAATTTTTCACCGTATACCTGATGCGTCATGTAGCTTACTCATAAGCTTCTATAAACTTTAGGGATCATGTGAACACTTTTAGAGGATAGTCCTAGAGCTTTGACTTACTTTGATTGTAATAAATAAATCTTTATTTGTAATAAGGTGGAAAAATACAGAAAAAAAAATGAAGCTAGGCTATTCAGAATAAGTTTTGGGGTCAAACACAATTCATTAAAATGAGAAAAGCAGAGGGGGGAATAAAGCTTGGCACTGGTTTTGCAGTAATAATTTATCTGCACCTTGAGCCCATCCTTTGGACAGACCTTTGTTTGAACTGCAGCTGGCTTGGTTTATGTATGACCTGCTGGGAGCTGAGGTTGTAATGAAAACCAGTTATTCTTTCAAATTACTCACAAGAAGAAGTGCCTATTTTATCAAGTGCTCTTCTTAATTTGGCACATGGTAAGACTTTTAATATTTATTTTTTCTCCATTAATCACACTGTATCTCGTAAGAAGTCTAAACACAGTGATGAAATACTGTATGTTTTCCTTAAAGTATTCTGAGGACAAATGTTTCTCTAGAGAGAGGCTGTCAGGAGTTCTTACCATTAATTAATGAAGTTATTTGTTGAGGTTTTTCATGTGTGTGTTGCCATATTGTAGACTTTTCAAAATTCTTATTGGATCAGGATTTGAATTTCATAATTTTGCAGACTAGCTAGTGACAGGAGTATGGGACAAAAAAGACTGAGGAAAGAATTAACAAAAATAGAAATGCAGAACTTTAAGTCCTTTTGTTGTTTAAAACAAATTTAAGATGACAATTTACTTACAAAATGTTGATTGATTTAGAATTATCCCAATTTTCTTTGTTTTAGATATAACTAATTTATTATTATATATTTTTGTGTTAATGCAAACTATGCTCCAAACTGTACAAAGTAAACATAGCTGCTGTCCTGTTCAATCTGAACATCTAAAGATTAAATAATACTGGTTTGGGGAAAATCTGAAGATGACTGTGTCTTTATATGACCATTACCAAATAGGAAGGCTCAGGTACTCAAGCAAAATGGGAATGCTAAATTAAGAAGAACTCATATATATACATTTTTTCATTTCTAAGGTCTGTGATTTCCTGAGACATTTGAAGAAAGTGCTTCTGTTCCTTAGGTAGGAATAACCCACCCTTTGAAGTCATATGCCTGTTAATCCTTTAAGACTGTAGACTTAGTGCATAGGATGTCAATTCTAATAGAAAATTTCTTGTAGCCTTAAACTATTAGTGGAGTTGTTATAAGCAGAGATTGATTCATACAGAGCTTGTTGTAAGAATCAGGACTTATGTTTTTGAGAATTAGAACAAGTATTAAACCAGTGGGTTGTTCATGCATTGCATTAACCATGTGATACTAGTACTGAATCCTGAGTTAAATTCCTTGGCTTTATTTCTATATCCATTATTCTTGCAGCTGATATTTACAGATCTAATTAGTGTCTTGTCACCTGTTTTAGGATGCTAAAAGAAACCCAAACATGACTAATAATTTAGCACTGACAAATATGGATGATATTTTCAGTACTTATAAACGACAGCTTTTTTCAAATGCAATTTGATTGTCCTTCCATTATTGTATTTTCTACCTGGGAAGGCTGGAAGACATGCATCAGAATTATTTTCTGTAAATGATGGAAGGGAAAGTAAAGAGTTTAGGCACTTTCCTTCAGAGAACAGAATGAGGGGTATTACTTGGAAGACAAAGGAATGGATGTATAATAAGTAGTTCTTCCTAGTGTTATTAAATGATACTGCTGACAATACCTGCTCTCCACACTTTCTCTAAAATTTTGGTCCTCATACAAATGTAGTACTGATCTACTTTCTGTGTTGATATGCATCTTTTCTCATTGCTTTAATCTATGGGTAAGTAGTCAGTTTATAATCACCTCTTGCCACAGAAGGAAGAAATTGGATCTGCCGCTGGAGACATCAAAAGAAGAGGTATTATTATTCCCTTTTGTTTTGTGTAACCTGGAAAGTTGTGGTAAGTAGATACGATGCTGCAATATTATAGTTTTAGATGTTGGCATATTGTATAAATGTTGAAGACTCGGTGAAGGATGAGTCTCTCAAATACTGCTGTAATCTCCGCGCTTTCTAGCACTGACAGAAGGGGTGGGCTTTGCACCACAGCATTGTATCTTGTACCTTGTTTAGTTCTGGTTGTGCAGTTTGCCTTTTCTAAAACAGTGTGCTGGAAAAATGTAGTGGCTTATTTATATTAGGCAAGCATTAAAATGATCACTGGGAATTTGGGGGATTTGAATATTCTAAATGAAATACCTTATCTGAGGATATATGGGAGCACGTTCAGTAGGACTTCAGCTCAATGCTTGTACAGAATAACCCTGACAATGAGAGGCTGGAGTGGAGTAGCTAGGACAGCTGTTGGTGTGAGTTCTTGCAACTTTTTTACAATACCATCATCCAAGCAGAGAGGCTATATTTAGTAATGTATTGACTTCTACTTTATTTTCACTGTGTTAAAAACATGAGCCTTTTGGATGTAGTACGCCCCTTATTGTATGGAATGTTGGCAGTGCTTGCAGGCATTATATATAGATATGTGGGGGTTTTTCCCCCCATATAAAATCTGTAATATTTCTTCAAAGTTGCTGAACTTCCTTCCTGTTTTATTTGTGGGTTAAAAATGTTCATTTTTAAGCAAGTTATTTATGTATCAGTGCACTTTTATTGGGTTGGACTAATTGCACACTTTGTAGAGGCTGTGCTGTTTTATAATTTATTTCATAGGATAACATTACATACACAGCATGTATCTATATTAGGCACGCAAGTCCAGGTTGTATTGCAGGTACTACCAAGAACCAAAGAGAAATGATAATAAATAGAATTTACTATGGCCATATGAGCCAGGCAATTAGGCAAACCTGGTTGTAAACTTATAACCAGTTCTAAAAGGTGCCAGTCATAGCTTTATCTACTGAACTTCCCATGTTAGAAACTATTCAGCTGTTTTTTCTACATCTGTGAAGAGAGGATATTTTCATCTGAAGTAGCAGTGTAACTGCAAGGTGGCTTCCAAAATATACTTAATCTTTCATCAGTTTGGATTCTGTAACTTTTAGAATTTGGCACTAAATCTCAGTACTTACCCTTCTGTCAGTGGTACACACAGAGCATCACAGTTTGTTTTTAATATGTCTGACTTTGTTAGGAGGTATGTTTTAAATCAGTATATTGATCTAAATTATCAGTATGTTGATATATTAGTCAATGAGCTTTTCACTGAGGAACACTGGTAACATTAGTTGCCTTATGTCTGTATAATTATTTGTTTCCCAAGATGTTTTTTAACAGTATTGACTCAAACATGCTGTTTTAAAGTATAATTATACATTTCGTTGTATTAGGAATGCTTCTGCAATTTTTGACATAAATCGGTTTTCCATTTCATTCTTACATTATATCCATCACAGAGCAGCTAGTAAAAATTACATGCTTTGAGCAAAAGTTAAGTGGGATTTCTGGGATTACTTGTCTCCTGAATCATAATTGTCGTTGAAGTAACTGGGACTACAACTGTTTCATCCTACACTGTACTTTTCAGTATCAAGTGACTCAATAAAATTAACAATGAGCTCTGAAGGCCTGTTCAGTTTCATTGAGTTGAATTTTCTTGTTTTACTGCTTTCCCATTGTAAGAATACTGTATTTGGATTTTCTTACAATGTATTTTGTCTCAGTAGAAGTGCAGAGAAGATAGAAGTATTTTCTTAGAGAATAAGCTGTCTGATTTAAATACAAAGGGTTTGTTTTGTTTGTTTTGTTTTGTTTTTCCCAAGAAGAGCAGTATATTCTTTCATTCAGGCACAGTGTGATTGTTATAGTATATTTTGCATTGGTTCATGGAGGGACACTTGCCTAAATTGCTTTCTGCCTCTTGTGGAAGTCTTTGATCGTGGTGACAGTTTGACTGCATTAGTGAGAGTGTATTGGTTAATCCTTTGCTTAACTTGTTCTTTTTGGCACAGCCAGGGGCCTTGCCAAAGAGAATCTGTCAGCATAGGCTAAATCCTAATCAAACAGGCCAAAAGAGCAGCTGGGAGATGTGTTATAGGATGAAGAACTCCTTTTGGGACTAGATATTTTTTGATACTTTTTTTGTGTACTCTCAAAATCTAAGCATATATATACACTCTATCTAGTTACTTGCATCCTCTTTGAACACATTGGTTAAAGGGTACGTTTCAGATGCAATAAATGCTGTTCATCTGCTTTGGTACCAGGATTTGGTTTTTGTATGGGTCTGGATGTTTTCAATCCCTTTAGTTGTTTAGTATTGAACAAGACATCTGAGATTCTAGTTTTGTAAGGTCAAAAATGATGATGACAGAAATCTTTTACATGACAAATGTGATGTCTGAAAAACTTGGTCACATGTGGATGGCTAAGTTTCTAAGCCAAAAAACTTCTTTTTCACAGCAAATGACTGAAACAGGAAACTATTGTCCAAATCAGTAAAAGTCTAGGTTATTTTAAAAACTGATCCTGACTCTCAACGTATTGCCACCAATAAAGCCTCGTTTCTCCGCTTTGAAGAAGCTTTATTTAATTACATGAGACTTAAAGTAACCATCGGTATCCTTGACTGCCTAACATAAAATCAATGGATCTACATTAATCTACTTTTGCAAAGTAAATTTGAATAACAAAAGATTGGAGAGGTCTTTTATTTTTCTTAAATAAAAGTATATCTTGATGTTACTCATTATTAGAGATGAAGTCAGAGCTTTTCTTTCAGAATGGAAGTGTTTCAGTTGCTTTACAGAATAGTGCTTAAAAAGTGCTTATTAATGTACAAATGGAGGGAAACCTGAGATACATTTTCCCCCCTTGTCAGTTCAGCAATCAACTGTAATAAGAACTGATATAAAATTTTCATACACTTTAAGGTATTCTTTAATGTCTTTATGCTACTTGAAACACTTCCCATTTTCATTTCACTTAACAAGCATATTGGGATATTCTTTATGCAGATAAAACAAGCTTAAATAAAGTTGTTAAAAGTGCCTGCAAGTAAATTGCTTGCATATTCCTTTTACCCTACTTCTCCCTCCCCCTACATTTAACATGATTAAACTGAATATTATAATATAGTTCATGTTAAATGGTTCTATGATTCATATCAACCTTATTACTGTCAGCTCAGCCAAAACAATTTCACTTTCACAATCTTGTGCTGCTCAACTATGCAGTGGTATCAGGGCAAACATGGGATGCCTGGACCGAGATACAAATGTGATTCCTCTTTCTAAATTACATTTCTTCCCACTTATCCAATTTTTCACTTGGTTCCATGTTTTTCATTTAGATTTGGTGGATGCCGTAGGACTGTGCCAAAATACTGCCTTGATGTCCAATAGAAAAAATGTAGACTGATGAGCTTCCACATTATTTAGTTATCCTAAGTAATGGACTAAGGGATTTTTTTTTTTTTTTTGGAAAAAGCCATACCCAAACAACCCCAAAACCTAACTAAATGGTAGGCTTTTTGGCATCTAAACAGAGATTATTCTAATTGTCTAACCAAAATTATCTCAACTAATAGAAAGAGAGGGGAAAGTAATGGAAGTCATCTCCTCTGAGATTCTGATATCAAAGAGTTTTGTTGATTAAAGGGTAATTGGCATTTTGTGATCCAGAGAGCATGTGGTTCTGCCTGTACATGACCATACTCTTTGTATGCTGTTCAGGTTGGGAATAAATTGTGAAGATACTTCTAAAGTAGTTGGGATACCCTATTACCCCTTGAGAGCCTTTCCCATGAATCATATTGCAGGGAATGCTTTACAATGACATTGATTTTTTAGATAACTTCAGAGACAGTACCATGAATGACATTTGAATGTGTATCCTCTACATAGGTTCCTTGTGTCTTACAGTTCTATTAGAATCATAGAATCTTTTGAGTTGGAAGGGACCTTTAAAGGTCATTTAGTCCAATCTCCCTGCAGTGAGCAGGGACACCATCCACTAGATCAGGTTTCTCAGAGCTCCATCCAACCTGACCTGGAATCTTTCCAGGGACGTAGCATCTACCACCTCTCTGGACAACCTGTTTCAGTGTTTCACTACCCTTATTGAAATAAGAAGTCTTCTTTATATGTAGTCTAAATATACTTTCTTTTCACTTAAAACCATTACCCCTTGCCCTGTTGCAACAGACCTTGCTCAAATGTTCGTCCTCACCTTTCTTACAGGCTCCCTTTTAAGTACTGAAAGGCTGCAATAAGGTTTTCCTGGAGCCTTCTCTTCTTCAGGCTGAACAACCCCAACTCTCTCAGCCTTTCTTCATAGGAGAGGTGTTCCAGTTCTATTAGAGCTGGGGTGATTTCATGGTTCCTAGGGTGGCAGCTCAAAAATAGTAAAAAAGACAGGACACAAAGAACTATCTTTTTGTAGTATCTATTGCCTAGTGCATGGAAAAATTCAGTTGACAGAGGTGGAGTTTTGTGGTCAGTAGTCACAGATGAATTTTTATTAGTATGTTGGGCATAGCTTCTAGAGCAAGTTTTGAATCTTGACCAGTTGGGAAATATACCTCCCTTCTCTTGCTCAGACCACATCTCAAGTCCATTTTATGGGTTCTTGAAGCTATATATTTATGTGAAGAGCAGTATATGGTTTTTGGAAAGAAGAAACAGTTGCTATATGCTGTGAATAAAACAAAATACTGACTGATTTGTTTTCTTTAAATCTTTGGTTTGGACTACTTTTTGGCCTTTTTTCCCCACCAAAATTACTCTTCTAGTTTAGAGATGGAATTTAAATCCCAGAGGGTTAATTTTTCTCTTTTCAAGACATACAGACAGTGGATGGAGCCACAAGGTCTTTGAACAGTCTCTTGGATTTTACAGATTTATTCTTCTTAGTTCTAGTAAAAAGGTGCTACTGGGTGGCTGCAGAAGGGGATACTCAGAGTTTTCTGTCCTGATAGTAACACAGTGTGCTTACCCATGCTTGATCTATTAAATGAATGTGATATACCTGAATTTTAGGCACCTGTTTTGTAAAACTGTAGTATGTAAGTAATTCTAGTGAGGCTGAGAAATAATTTGCCAGGTTGTTGTTCTATCCTTTGGCATGGTATTTTGATTCTTCCACTTACTTTGTCTGAATTTTTTTTTTTGGCATTATAATATTTAGTGTTTATCTTCGTTTTCATTAATTGGAAATACTAGTCTCATTAATCTGAATTTCATATATTGGCCTATTCCTAAGGTTTGACAAATAATTGGAATTCTTTTCATACACAAATCTAAGAGAAGTTTTGGATGATCGTGGATATATGTCTTTGAAATTTCTGTCAGCATATAGCAAGAAAAGTGTTTTGGGATACATAAACTCAGAGTTAGGTTTACAATGTGTATCGTCAAATAAATTATGCCTACTGTTTGAAGTAGTAGGAATAAATATACACTCTTCAGTTTGAACAGTGAGTGGCAGTTTTTTGCCTGGGCATAGGAATTCTATTGGGATTTTTCATATGGTGGCAATTATTTCCCTGGCAGCGTTAGCATGACTGTGAAGTAAACCAAGTAATAAATTAGGAAGGTGGAGCTTGATAGACATAGAGCCTTGGCCTAGCTAAACTGTTTTGAACTATGCAGTCATATCTGTGATGCTATAGAGGAAGGTAAATAATTGGTTCTATTACGTGGTGCTTCTCAACACAGTGCACTGTGACACTTTGGTTAGCTACTATCTTAACAGGTAAAAGAATACATGTGTTGGGGAAGTGCATGGCGGGCTCCTGATTGACTGCAGCAGGAGGCAATTAATGGGCAACAACGCTCTGACAGGAACTGCTGACAAGGCGATAATGAGATTAGCACCTTCTGATTCTTTTATTAACAAGTAGCCAAAGAATCATTTGGGCATGTCAGTAGATAATGATGGAAATTAAGGGACACTCTGGAACCTTTGGGTAGCAGATCATATACCTAGTGCTCTGAAGAGTAACTTGTAGATTAACTGAATCATCTCTTTTTGCATATGTAATCGCCGAATATGGTGGTGTTAGTTAAAGATAATGAGAATGGCTGTATTACTGCATTTATTTATGTATGTTAGTGATTCAAGCATATTGCAATGCGACAGTTCATTTTATATGTGGAGCACTTGCTCACTTTGAAAAAGTATGTTCATTGGTAGTTGTACCCATATGAAAAGTTTCTTGTTTCATGGAGCTTTATGCTATGATTAATGATTTTGAGTTATTGTTTCTCAGTTAGTGTTTTTTCCCCACTGTAATGCTTGTCTTAGTATTAGTACGTAAGTAAAATTACTTTTAGGGTAAGAGAGTGGGATATGAGTGTGAATGGAAGGAGGCATCTGAGGGTTATGGGGGCGGGAACGAGAAAAACAGAGAAAGCTATAGATAGTTTCAGTAAGTAAATATTTGAGAGGACTAGAGAGTGGCAAGAAGGACAAGACTATAAGAGAAAGGAGATGTGAAAGGGAACAGACAAAATCATATTGAAGAGTTTATTCTGGGTCTGGGAGATAATGCATTAGTTCCTATGCAGAACTCAGAAGAGAAATACACCTGTTAAAGCAAACAGCCCTGTAGGTGTGGTTCTGGTGGACGAGTAGGAGAGAGATGACTAAGGCCTAAAGTTGACAAAAAAGTGGAGAGTAAGAAAAGAAAGGAATAAACATGAATGTGGTAAAAGAGTTAGGCTGTTCGCCTTGGAGACAGTTTGGTATTTTTCTTATTTCACTGTTCTGGAAGATATCACTACATAGAAGTTTAATTTTGTTTATGGTCATTTAGGGGTAGATGGGATAAGGTAATGAATTGTTATTTCCAATGGTTTTCAAATATTAATATCTACAAAGGTATTCTATGAATGCATTTAATTGACCATTTCATTGACATTAATCCCATTTGACAAGGAAATCTGATAAGAATGTTGCCATGATTTTGCATTTGACCAAGTTAAAACATCTTAATATTTATCATCATACTCTAAATTGGCTTGGAGGCTTTTTCCTAGGGCTTACATTGATGCAGTTACTCAGGTTGTATGAATGTGAACAGAAGCACAGATGTGCAGATTGGCATGATTTAACTCTCCTTTAGATCCAAATAACTTTAAGATATAACTAATTCAAATGCTTACTTTTTATGTCTAATTACAGTCAGGATGGCTGTTTCCCACAGAAAACAAATCTGACTGCATTAGGGTTTAGGTGTGCAGGTCATATAAGTACTCTTGAAAAAAACTACTCAAACTTTTGTGGAATCAAAGAAGATTTTTGTAAGTTTGGAAATTCCCACCCTGAGGGTATCAGAAGTGCTTCATGTGCTGTGTCCCATCCCTGGGTAACACCATTAATGTATTTGCTAAAGATCAGTGGCAAATGCCACTGTCATCCTCTTAAGTTCCTTTTTTGTGTGTGTGGCTTAGAGAGTCTCATAGTACTCTGCTCAAACTTGTAATAGTCTTGAAATCTCCATTATTTGCATGTTGCTGTTTTCCTGAGGAGCAGATAGCTCAGTATTAGAAGGAAATCAGCAGTGCCAGCATAGCAGAGAGAAGCCTGTCTGTTTACCTTTATATTAATATATCTCTAATCATTAAGAAAATGAAAAGAGGAAAAAAGGGAGCCATTCTGAAGTCAAGAATAATGGCTTGCTTCACAGCAGTCTTTTCTTGACATGGCAGAGCTTGCTTATTTGTGTCTCAGACTTTCCTGTTATTCAACCAAGTAAAATGGCTGTCAATCTGTTTTAAGCAAAGAAAATTGAACTGGGGTTTTCAGGAGTATTGGTCAGCTTAGTTATGCCAAGCTGTTTTTTTGGATGGTAATAATAGATTTGTGCTTCAGCAGTAGCACTGACACAGTTGACTAGTTTTTAAGTTTACTTTTTTTTTCTTTCTCTGAAAAGCAAGTTGCCACCTGTACCTGGAATACAAAAATGCAATCCAGTTGTTCCTCTTAAAAAGCATATTTAAAAAAGAAGATACCTGATTTGGAATAGTAGATTTATGTTTCACTCCTGTCTTTATTTGATAATTTCTCTCTTAGAGGCATATTAGAGTAGTTTGAAATATTTTATCTGTAACAATATATTAACAGGAAGAACGATCAACCTGGGGCAGTGATTCTCATAATTTCTTTTTAGATCACTTATTTTTTTAACCAGTTTTTACAAACCAAATGTTAATGCATATGCTTGATTGCTAACCACCTCTGGGCATCAAACCTGTTTTTTCTTGAGTGCAGTAACTGATTATCCAGCCCATGCTGCTCAGAAAAAGAGGTTTTGTTTTAATAAGCAGTTTGCAGTTTGGCATACAATGCTGAGGAAAGCAACATTATCTCCAGCAGTAAACTCTGCAGTCATTGCAAAGCTTGACAAGAAAATGATTGAGTCTGTTTGTTATACCTTTGTGGGGCTGCCACTGCTGCTGATGGAAATGTTGCTGTTTATTCAGCAATGCAATAACACTTTCTGTAATTTATGGATGCACATTCCCCGGATTACTAAAGGTAATATTGTTGACTAAAGGAAAGTATACGAATGGATAGTTTCAGTTGTTCCTGTCCTTATAAAAGTGATTGACTGTTCACTTTGCACAGGGAAGAATTTGCACAGGCTCTTTTCCTCTTAACAATTACAGATTTCCCTTCCACTGACAGTTACAAATAACACAGAGGGTTCTAAGTGGCAAAAATGTACTGACTTCCACAGGTCCAAGGGACAAAATCCTAGAAATGCTAGAACTTGCCCCTCACAGCTCATATTTATACTATTTAGCAGCCCTTTCCCATCAGTAACAAGTTCTGTCTCTATACACAAGGAAGTTAAGACTTGTTTTGTTCTATTTCTACACGTAGAAAGGACAAAAACATTGAATTCAGTGTGTGTGTATCTGTCTCTCTCCTCCTCTCTACTCCAACACATTTTCTGAGAAATAATATGTATTTATCTGGGGGCCCTGTTGTGGCCATGTATGGTAAGCACTGACAGTATATGCTGTGGAATTGGCATGGAAAAAAAAAATCAAGAGAGTAGTTATGGTTACCAAACCTGGGGAAGCAGGCAACTCCAGCAATGCTAAAATTTAAGCCTTTGCTCTTCCAACATAAGAAGTTGGCTTTCTGTCTCCTGCAGACAAGTTCTCGGTTTTGTCCCTCCTCAGTGACGGCTCAGGTGTTGGTGCAGTGCTTCAGCTGCTTTAGAGCCCCTCTTCCAGTGGCTGTCATTTTATGAAAAGTTTTCTAAACCCACTTACTACTTGTAGTATTTTATATTCTACTATAAAGGTAATGTTCTGTGTTTAAAAATGTTAGGAGTAAGGGAAGATTTGAAGAAACTAAAAATAAAGATTCCCATGACTAGAAAAAAAGAATGTGCATTCTTGGGGGTACTAGTAGATGAAAAGCTGGACGTGAGCCACCAATGCACAATGGCAGCTCAGAAGGCCAATCGCATCCTGGGCTGCATCAAAAGAAGTGTGGCCAGCAGATTGAGAAAGGTGATTCTGCCCCTCTACTCTGCCCTGGTGAGACCTCACCTGGAGCACTGCGTCCAGCTCTGGAGCCCCCAGCACAAGAAGAACGTGGACCTGTTGGAGTGTGTCCAGAGGAGAGCCACAAAAATTATTAGAGGGCTGGAGCACCTCTCCTATGAAGACAGGTTGAGAGAGTTGGGGCTGTTCAGCCTGGAGAAGAGAAGGCTCCAGGGGGACCTTATAGCGACCTTCCAATACCTGAAAGGCGCCTATAAAAAGGCAGGGGGAGATCTGTTCTTGAGGGTCTGTAGCGACAGGACAAGGGTTAATGGTTTTTAAGCTAGAAAAGGATTGATTTAGGTTAGACATTAGCAAGAAATTCTTTAATATGATGGTGGTGGATCACTGGAATAGGTTGCCTGGGGAGATGGTGGAGGCCCCATCGCTGGAGTCGTTCAAGGTCAGGCTTGATGGGGCTCTGAGCAACCGGACCTAGTTAGAGATGTCCCTGCTTATTGTAGGGGGGTTGGACTAGATGGCCTTTAGACGTCCCTTCCAACCCAATACATTCTATGATTCTTTGCTTCCAAAGCATCCAGCCAAGTTGTTCAAACCGGAGTATGTACTTAACTGCCCATAACATTTAGTTGACTGTTAGTTATCTTCAGGTAACTACCTTAGTCCTTTTGCACGGGGGTGATGGTCACTGCAGGAGCTATGGAGATAACTTGTCTTTTTCCCTTTCATAACGGTGGGTATTTTGGGGACCAGGCTGGTGCAAGTAGTTTTGAGGCATACACTCTGTGCTATAAGTAGTTTATCTTGGCTGATGTTTTCAAGGGGCAACGTGGTTAACCTTTGTTACATGTTTGAAGGAACCTGTTTGGAAGATCCAATGATTTGTGATAATTCTGTTTTATGTAGAAGTTTGTTCCTGTGCCTTAATGGGAAGTCTTCGGCAGCTTGCTTAAACTTTCTTTCTTATCACTGTGCAGTATCAGGGCAGTTTGCAGCAATAGAAACACAAGTTGCAATTTCACTGGAAAAATCAGTGAAGCTAAGTTGTTAGTTTTCTTGAGAAGTTGCCTGTTACAGAAAAGTTTTTGTTGAATATTAATTTTTAATTCAAACACTAAGTGCTAGAAATTTTCCACAGATTTTGTATATTTCTTTTTATTTATAAAATGGTACTCCCTTTCTTCCCCCCTCCCTCTTCCTCTTAAGCAAACATAAGGCAACTCTTAAATGCCCATGAGTGGTAAAAGAGCATAGGGATATGCTGCCATGTTGTTGTTGGGTTTGGTTGTTTTTTTTTTTTCTTTTGGTGGTGTTTTTTTGTTTTGTTAGAACATTTTGTATAGGGGTCTTCCTACTTTCTGCACTAAATCATCACAGAAAGGAAACCAGAGACTTGTCAGCAAAGTATGGAGAAGCCTGAATTTTCAGTATCTTAGGTTTTGTAGCAAATGTAGAGAGAGGATATGATAGCTACAAATGTGAAATAGTGCTTAACCTGTGCTATTATAATTTGCACTGATCATCAGCTTGCTATATGTGTGCAAAGTGACTTGGAAAATTAAAATTTCCAGTAATACCTGAGTTAAAAGGAAAGCAAGCCATTTATTTCAGGTCTCATTGCCTGAATTTATAGTTTATACAAATTATACATGTATTATTAATTGTTTTATTATCTAGCAGCTTAGTAGAAAGCTCTTATTTTTAAACCTTTATAAACTATGATTATGTGCTGCTGAACATTTTTATTTTTAAATAAAAAACCACAAATAACTTTCTCTGTCCCTAATCACAGGTAAAATTTTATTTTTTTTCAGAATTAAAGAAAACTGATTTGATACTTTCTATAGCATCTCCTGTGGTATGTGGAGGGTGGTCTTGTGGGGATTTGTCACAATACTATAGAACTGCCTAATTTTAAGCATCACATCAGTTTCATCATCTTTGTGGAGTCCTCTTGAAGGGTTTCGAAACTCTTTTGGTATAAATGCCATTCAGAAAGATGTTTTCAGACTTACTATATTCCATTTATATTCCTTTGTAAGGGCTAGCATTAAATGCTGTGCTTTTCTCTTGCATAATACTGATTATGGAAACACTGAACACTTAGCATTTTAGCTAATGTCTGTGTGGATTTCCACCAGAGCTGGACAGCAAAATGTGGCTTGAAAAGCCTTACCGGTTTCAGAAATTGCGATTTTTCCTTTTTAACAACTCAGCAAGAAAAAATAAAACAAAACAGCCTCCCAAAGTAAAAGAAAAAAAACTCCTGAACTTCTGTCAGCAAGAGTGGCATTGACTAACAGCTCCAACGTAATGGATGCATAACAGCATTGCAATCTGGGATATTGTTTAAATACCGTAAAAAGCCTTGCTCATTTACTCTGTCTGAGCACTGTTGAGAAAAATGGTGTGGTAATCCTGCCATAGCAGGTGGTACTACTTTCATATCAGTATAAAATGAAATTCTGTGGATGGCTTTTTTTTTCTTGTTCACTCTTTTTAATCTTTAAATAAGACGATTGGTAGCCTGTTGGCAAGAAAATGGGCCCTGAATTTTTATTCAAAGTTATACAAGGATGATAGTTGGAATTTTTGGCAGGAGGCAAGCCATTGCTTTTCAGAAAATGCTGTCAGGGGAAGCTTTTTCTGAGTTACCTGCTGGGTCCAAGCTCTTTTATGTTGTTGTTGTGACAGGTAGATTTATAAGGCTTGAAATTTGTACAAATCAGTTGTCATTCAGTGCAAGCTGTCAATGTGTCAAGCTGTCATGCCTGCTGTGAGGGGATGCCTGAGGGGGTGTACAAGGGGGCAACCATGGAGAAAGGAAATGAGTTCAAACAGACCTGAAATGGAGCTCACTTCTCTGGGTTTTCTGCCCCTGTAGAGCTGGCATTGATTTTTCTTGATGTTGAGCAACAGCAAACCTTAAATGACATGTTGTTAGCAATCTAAAGTTGCTGTTTATTGTCTTTTAAATGGCAGCAAATCATGCAGAAGAGAATATAGTGTGTGTTTTTGAGTTGTGCATGTTTAGCAGCATCCTGTTCATGTTGTTTTCCTGGCTTGGCTGGTTTCAACTGGGAGAACTACTACAGCTGAACTGATGAACACAACTTTATGTAGTATTTTGCAGACATGATATAGAAATAAGTATTGCAGTCTGCTTTCTCAGGACTGAAGATCGTTAATGAAGATGGCGTTAAAATGTTAGAGTAGCAGAGGTGTTTAAGCAGAAATGGATGTTTGATGTGCTTGCATCTATCAGAAATTACAATATGTTAGGTTGGCTTATTGATCACTTTCTCTAGTTCTTGGACTCAGTAAAAAGATGTTTAATATCACTTCATAGGCAGAATCAATTATTAAATTTAAGCCACACTATCCTACCAGATGACTGCTGAGCAGTACTGATTTGTTCATATTGTCAGCTTCCAATAATTTATAGAGTAAACCAGTGTAAAATCTAAGTGAGTTTCTTAATTGCTTCATAATAGCTGTGCAGCTCCTACATGTGAAGTATTTTCATTTCATCAACACTGCACATTTGCTTTGACTGTGAGCTGTGAAGGTAAAGTCTTACATAGCATAACTCCTGTTATGTCACCTTACTCTTCAGGGTGGCAATATCACTGTGTGTTAATTCTAGCCTGGTAAATATCATTACAAGCTGCACCTCTTGAACCATAAAGAATTTCATGTGTGTGACCTGGCCCCTCTCCAGACATTGTGTTCTGTCTACATCTGGACAAGTTGTATTGGCTTTAATTAGTTTTAAGATTTTTGCGCATTCAGTTGATTCTTCATCCACCAAGCAGTATTGGGAGGGGGGAAAAAATACTGGCTAGGGATGGAAACTGGAAGGTGACATTTGAGCAACAGTTAGCGTCTAGAGGTAAAAAAATTAATCAAAGATTTCCACATAGCCGTTACCAGCTGGCATTCATGGCCTCTGAGCCGTTGAGCTAAAAAGTCTACAGAGAGGCGCATGGTGCAGCTGAGTTTGTCTTGTAAAAGCGCAGCTGTCCAAAACATGACAGCTACAGCATTAGCAGGGCCATTAAGAGGTGTAGAACATTTCCAGGGAAATTATTTGAAAAATGACAATGCTGGCTCCTGTGTGATATTAATTATACCCTATGCTCATGGCAAATAAGCTAAAATAGTTGGCAAGAAAGACAAAATGAGGTGTCTTGTTTCTGATAGTCATTTTGATCAGTCATAGTACAAACTGGTACAGCTTTTTAAAGAAACAATAGCGCTAATGGACAAGCAACATTTGTAGATTAGTTCTTTTTGAGCTGTTCAAAATAAAAAGGCAAAGCTGCAGCCTGTAGGAAAATGTAATGCATGAACCCTGAAAGCCAAAATAGTGACGAGACTGTAACATCTTAGCTCTGGAATGTGTGCCAGAGAATACTTCCTGCACAACTCCAAAAGGCTTCTGAAAATGACATTAGGCCCAGAATGTGAGATAATCACATACAAAAATAGGAAAATTTGTTAATGCACGAATCAAATGTCTTGAGTTGTCCTATAATGAATGAAAGACCATCTGACAGTGAACATAGACTGAGAACCAGGTATAAGCTAAATGTAATTTTGATGACCCTTTAGGAAATACAACATTATTTCTTCCTGATAAATTGTATTTATCTGCATACTTTGCCCATGTACTTGTGGATGCAAAAGCATACCCAGCACAAAATTTATGCTAATTAGTATGGTCTTTGGAATACTCATTATTTTTCATATTTAGCATTTTGCTTCTTAATTACTTTGAAAGCATGCATGCTTCTAGTAAAAGAAGAAATACAGCCTTGATTGCCTTGAGTTCACTGGGAAATAATTTTCAAGGTTTTGTTTCTGTATTAGTAATGCTGTGTCTCCTGATGGCTGTTCATGCTGTTAGGCTCACACAGTTGTGCAAACGTGATACCAGCTCCTTGACCATATAACAGCTGACGAGGTTTCTGTACTTCCTGTAGCATCCGTTCTGCCCCCTTTCCTGGAAAAGGTTTGGAGCAGGGTATATCGAGAGGAACCTACTCTTGTAGAGGACCATACCAGTTTAGAAGGACAGGACCAAACCGCCATGCTCTGAAGTACACACAGGCTGCATTGATCTTGCTCTTCTGTTTGCTCTTGCAGAAGTGTTAGTGCTGCAGTGTGGGAAGTCAGTTGAGGGGAAGCTGTAACCAAAACCAGATCCTTTTTACGTATTTGTTTATTAATAGCTTTGGTTTTCTGCTTGGATCACTTTCCTTAAACCAGATTAGCATGCTATTGGCTGAGCAGAAACTTCAAATAAGCATTTCTGTTATTAGCTACAGTTTTTCTGTAAAGCCCGATGCCTTGCTTGGGTTCTGCATGGAGGTCAGCCAGATTTCTTTTGTCCACAGGTTGCTAAAATGTCAAGCTTTTTTAACTTTACACTGGGAGTAGCTAATGCTGTCTGTTGTTTCTTCCGAGGAAGGATAAACCCAATGTAACTGTGGTCTTCTCCTTGTATGAAATACAATTTTCAGATTGATTATTCAGCTTGGATGTTGGGAGAGCCAAGCTTCTTGGATTTGCCAGCTCTAGTATCAAGCTTATTTGGTAAAAAAAAAATTTTAAAAATTATTCTTTGTCTATGTTGTTGGTATCTGCATTTACATTGCAAAACCTATGTTTATTATCAGGTAGACCTGAAAGGGGGAGACACACATTGCAGAGGAGTATCTAATGGTAGTGGTAGGAAATTTTAATGCTTTCAGGCTTTCTTGAACTGATAAAGCTAAGTTTAAATTCTGAATCTGTATTAGAGGTTAGAATAGTATCCTTCTGGGACACAGGTCACTGTGTTGCCACAGTGCATTTTTCCCTCTCCTGTGAGACTCGCTGCTGCCAGTCAATGTGTAAACTTTAGGTGGTCCACAGGTCTGATCCCATGAAATTAATCTCATAAAGAGGTTCATAATAAATTACAGTTTGCAAATAACCTGTCATAAATGAAAACACAAGTGTAATGATGATAAACTAAGTGTAGATGGTAATTCTACATTCTTTGTATTGGAAGAGATTTCCCCCTGTGTAGCAAAGTCTATTGAGTAATGCTGAATTTATGTAAATAAGTACTGCCTTTCTCCCCTGGGATAATGGAACTTTAAAACTCCAGAACTGCAGCAGGGCAGGGCTTTGACACCCTGCAGAGACAGAGACCCAGGATCATTCCTGAATTAGTTTTTTCTATGCCTATACATGAAAAGAACCCCAATTTGCTGGCTTGCCCCTGGAAAACTATTCAATAGGCTTTTCTCTAACACTGGTGAGCAATGCTTTTTTTCTTGGTCTGTGGATCAAATACATCACACTGTTCCCTGCACTGATCCTGTAGTTAAATTACCCTATATAAACAACTCTTTGTCATTCCTGCCTGTGAAAAATGTTGTGTTCTTTTGGTAAAGAAGAAAATAGACCTGGAAATAGGAGGTCACAAGCAGGTCAAAGTGTTTAGCTGAAAGACTGGCAGAGTTTCAAGCAGTGAAGTTTTGAGATCTAAGATTGAGATTTAGTTAAGATGGAGGTTAGGTTTTGGGCTTTTTTTAAAGTGTCTAGTCATAAGATTAAGGAAGAAAAATCTACTAAGGTCAATGTAGACTATTTGAAGAGATGTTTAAATGTTTTGGCTCTGTTATCTGTTAATCCTTCCCTAAATGCGTTGAACATGAGAAATAATATGTCGTGTTAAACCACCAAGTGCAGAGAAAATGTCTTAAAATTACAGTGTGTAGCAAATTAGAGTCTACTTCTATTTCCTTTTTCCAGAGCTGAGGCAGACTGTTTTTCTTTTACCTTGTTTACCTTGAAAACATGCTTTAATGCCTGTGGTGTTTCTGTTAACCTCCTTGAACTCTTGTGATTTCATTCATGTGATTTGTTATTGAATGACCTTTCCAGGATTTTACAAAACATGACCTTTTCTTGTCAAACATTCAAAGGTTTGTAAAGAAAAGCTGTCATGAGGACAATACCTGTTTTGCTAATTGTAACTAATGTTTCAAAACATCCTTGAAAATGCAGATTCATATTTCTGCAGCCTTTGATTTTTTTTTTTTTTTTTTATTGGTAAGGACTATTTAAGAGATTGTGCAATTTCTGAATAAGAATTTGAAGTTTTGTATTTGTACAATTTATAATAGTGATTGTTAAATTTTGTTCACTTGTTCTGAGACTGTATCACTCTAAGTGATATTATTAAAGGGAAATACAGTTCACCTTTTCAATAAAAAAGTATTTTTGAGTAAATCACCAGTTTAGAGTGTTTTAGGAATAACTGGTAATGGAGTATTATATGTGCCAATGTGCTTCGATTACAAACCTTGCCAAATGGGGGTAAACGTAATGAAGATACCACTCCAGTTTTGAATCCTTACAGCTGTTTTCAGATGACTTGGAATTGTTTTGCATACTTTGAGAAATTTGATAATACTGTCTAGAGCATTCAGAGATCAGACTCTATACAGAGGGTTGTTTCCCCCGCACCTCTTGAATTACTATGTTTAGTTAAGGTGTGAAAAAGTAATTTCATTTTTGTAAAAAGAAATGAAATAGCATAAGAAGAACTCCTAAATTATTTCCACTGTGAGTGCAACTAAAAGGCAAGTAGCTGACCAGTGCCTGCAAAGTGCTTTAATATATATGAAAAAAAAAACTATTAGTATTAATAGTTATTAGTGTTAATACAACTAATACAATACTGATTGATACATCAAAAAATGCAATTTTAAAATAAAATTACTACTTCTCTTTTTTAATGAAGGAAGCAGCTGACATGAGGTGACTGAAAAGAAATTACAAATGTGAAGGAAACTTGCAGATATTTCACTTTTGGAAGTTTCCTTCAGAATGTCTGGGCTTTTTATGATTCTGTTGGTTATATTTCTGAAAACATGTCTTTTGTCAAATGCCAGTCCACTAATATATTGACCTGATATCAGAGTTTCTTAATCTATCAGTGTCCAAAAATGAGGCTTTTATAAATTTATATAAATAAAAAAAAGCTGCAATATCAGGTGAAATGTTGAGAGGAAAAAAATAGGTAGGATCTTTTTGCAGAATGTTCACCCTTTAACTAAAACACTGATTTGGTTTATTTGGTTTTTTGGGAGGTATATGCAGCATTTTATTATAACACTGAAGGAAGGTATTTGTAGATAGTAGCTGATGAGATTTCTTTTGAGGTTCAGTTGTCTGATAATTCAAAGTCTAATTTTATCTTTTCTTAGAAATTCACAAGAGGTAGAATAGAAGCTGCTCCTTTTCTATGAAAAATGTTTGCTTTTCTCTTCCCAACTCTCTCCATCTTTCCCCTGCAGTGGAATTGCTTTGATTTTCTTTTTTTTTTTCTCTGTTGGCATTAGGCACAGTATTGCTCTGAATTACCAGTATACAAAGTGAAGTGTGGTGCCAGTGACATGCAGTTAAATCTGTTGTGTAGCCCTAACATTTAGTGCTTATGCTATGCTGGGTAGTTTGCTCTGTGAAGAGCAGGAAATGATCAACAAATAACACAGCAAACAGGAAAACTGAAACATAAGAACCACTCATAGAGGAGCTTATAGCAAAGCCTTTTTTCACACTTGCTAACCTACCTTTAACAGAGTTGTGGTAACGTATGCACCTATGCTGTTCAGTTTTATTCAAACTGCCATAAATAAGTCTTTCTATTGGCATATGTCCATATGTGGAGATGACATGACTTGTATAGAAATCCATACCTCTATCATGTATTTATGTGAAGAGCTACAATGAAAATAAGACGATGACATTGCTGGTTCCTGCATTATAACATACCCATTATTTTCAACTTCTTCTTACTTCTTTCAACTTCTGTCTTACTAGTTGATGGATGTTTTGTCTTGCCCAGTGTTTTAGGGACCTGAAGATGTATGTTGCTCTTCTATGACAGAGCAGTATGTTAGGGCGCTGCGTCCAGGACAATGTGGAAATCTAGAATGATGCTTTGGATTTTGAAGTTTTAGTTGTTTTTCCCCACCTTGTTGCACAATGGCAAGTGGCTGTTTCTTTTCCTGTCTTATCCTTTGTGAGAAGTAAAGTAAAAGAGGAGAGAGAAAACTTCAATTCCAACAAACTCACGTGAAAAGACTGGAGTGCAGAAGCTGTATTTCCTATCTAAGTAGCTGGAAAGGTGACAAAAGTAAGTGAAGACAACACCCATGTTTGTAAGAAGTCACGCAATCAATTAACAAATATATACAAGAAAAAATTGGAATCCTGTGAGTAACAAGATTTACCTATTCAGGCTTTAATAGTTACGTCTGATGCCTGGTATTCAGAAGTCCATGTTTGAAATCCATATAATTTTCAGGTAATCACGTTATTTTTGATGTATTGTCTCAATTTAAAACGTAAAGATTTCAAGAATATTTCATGTACAAGCTTCCTTCCGAGGCATTACAGCCAGTTCTTTATGTGAAGTTCTTGCCTCTCACTTCTTTATTGTTCTAGTCCATGAAACTTAATCTTCTGAAATACTGTCACACTGCAGCCCCACCTCCCATCAGTAGCATCTTTGCTTATTACTGTTAAATGCTGCTTAATACACTTTAGTTTTGGAGTATTTTATAGTAAACCTAGTTTCTACTTCCGTTAAGTGAATGTGAGGCAATGTTTTTATGGGATCCGATGCAGCACTGTGTGGTATATATTCTACCTCATTTGAGAGGAAGAAGACTTGGTTGTCTACATACTGGTTTATCTGCCTGTATTTTTTCCTGGCTCCTGTTTAACA
The DNA here is from genome assembly GCA_033124195.1 of Coracias cyanogaster. Classification (NCBI taxonomy): domain Eukaryota; kingdom Metazoa; phylum Chordata; class Aves; order Coraciiformes; family Coraciidae; genus Coracias; species Coracias cyanogaster. The sequence goes on along the minus strand of JAVSBS010015250.1, from coordinate 14,577 downwards.
CAACCTATCCAAAACAGACCTGTGGTTCTTCTGCCTTGCACTCTGTTTTTCAGGAAACAGGCCTCTTCCCAAATAGTGGCACTGGCAGTGGCTTCGTACCGTCTTCCATGGTACAGTGATGCATCCTTGGAGGCTCAGAGAAGTTGTATTTTTACCATATATAAAGAAAAGAAAATCTTTTTGTAAGTATTACGGCTGTCTGTGGAATGAAAGGAGAAAGAACTGTGTTCCTTTTCCTTCTCTTATGCTTCTTGTCCCAAAACACAAATTTGTCAAGGGTCTTAGCTGTGCTGGGAAGTGCATTGCCCCAGATCAACAGCAGAAGGCTCTCTGAAGGACTCCCTTTGGCCTGTGGACCACTGTGATGATGGAATGATGGTGGTGATGAAAGTTGCCACCAGTTTTTAAGATTAAGTATGAACAACTTTTGTTCTGGCTAGCTGCCTTTTCATTTTGTCATTTAAATTGTTAGACTTGGAAGGTAATTGATAATGACAAAAGCAACTATATTTCAGTTCTAGAGTTCATTTTAGTACCTGTATACCCTGTATAACATCCAGGGTTTTAGTCTTCAAAAGTGTTTCCAACTTTTTTTTTCCCAAGTCTTTAGAAGGCTTGGGATAGAAGTGATTTTCACTCTTTTTACAAGACTATTCTTGAGAACCAGACAATTTGTTGTAAAAAGCCAAGAAATATTAAAACTGAGTAAGGTTATGCATTCTGTAAAACATGTACCTCTTAATAATTATCCACTGCAGCCTTTGATCTTTCATAAATCATCACTGAGGATGTCAGTGTGTGAACAATGTTGTCCGATAGGTTATTTCAAGCACACTGAATGTGTTTATGATGGGTAGTTACGTTTCAACTATATAATAGTCTAGCTTTGTACAAAAGAGAACCATATGCCGTAGGGCCTAATAGCAAATTTATGTAATCTAAGTTTATACAATTCCTGAGGTGCTCAACTTGAATTGAATTATGTAGAATTCTTAAAAATTCTTCCAAAGTATATTTTAAAAACAAATATTATTTTCCTATTCTTAATTAAAATCTGTATAATCATTAAAGAAATACTAAATGTATGTTTGATGTGAGTTGCTATTGATTATAAATGTGATTGTAAGGTATCTTTATTACAGTACTATAATAACTGTTTTGATCCGTGTAAACTCTGAGGCCAGATGTTTGTATCAGAAATGCGTTTGATCATTTCAGATCCCAAATATGAAGGTGAATGAAATTAACTTGAAATGGCTAGTGATGAAAAGAATGATACCTTAAGTGAGCAGGACCAAAACTTGAACTGTCAAAACCTCAACATTTAAATAAGGACAGTCTAATTCCACTATTTTTCCTCAGTCTTCAAGTCCCTTTTGTTCTTTTCCACATTTTATATGATATAATAAATACCATGTACTGGTTATGAAATATAATACCAGTTACTTCTGTGTAATAGAAATTAGTTTGCCCATTCTCTTGCCCATCTCTTCTTTGAAATCTTGATCTCTGTGTTGCCCTGCAGTTCCTTCTTCTCAAGGTAGTATCTCCATTAGAAATTGTCTGTACTGGGCAGTGGACTTGCCCCAAATACCAGAGCCAAAATCATAGTCTTTGTGTAGACTGTGTAGACATCATGACTGTAATATTTTTGGGTATATCTATAATATGTTATGCTAAGTTGAAAATGAAGAGGAGAAAGATCGTTACATGCTCAAAGTAACTATAAACAGTTAGGAAAAGTGTATTTTGTATTTATAGTTCAACTGTGGGGAAATAACCACCAAATGAAAAATGTGAAGAACTTTGTGCACTTATTGGCTAATGGATGTCAGGCAGCATGGTGATTTGTCTGCTTTATGGTTATTGAAAAATAATATACAGTGATTATGCAGATTTGACACCCAAACAGTCTATGGGGAATAGCGTAAATGTGTGTTGGGGGAGAAAGCTATAATTCAGTTTCAACATAATTCTGATTTAAAGTGGAGCTGAAGCTAGCTGTAGTCTAACAGTGGGTGAGGGGACTGCTTGCAGCCTTGGCATTGTGCTCTCTTCCACCTAATTTTACAAAATAGGTTCATAGATAAGCTCATAGGACTTATAGCATACATTATGAGTTAACCAGTTGTTGCGTCAAAGTGAGTGACTCCCATTTCAGAGAGACTGTCTGTGGTGAACGGAGATTTATGTCTCACTGTCCTCTCTCCCTTCTACTCTTGACTATAGGTGCTGTGAAGAAATAGCTATGTACTATTAGTAATGTGGTAGTATTGAGGAATTTCTGGAGTCCTCTTTCTCATGCATAGATTCACAGTAAAAATACAGTTTCTGCTCCCAAAGAGTCTTTGGTGTAAACACAGGATTAGAGATGTTTTTCCCTTTTACCTATAAAAGTATCATTGTCCTGGAGATAATTACTATCAGCTCCATGTCAAGATTATATTTGGAGAGAGTAAAGAGAGCGAACTTCAGGGTGTTTTTACGAACAGAAGACTAACAAATTATAGACATGGACAATTGCAGCTGATGGTTTACAATCCTGGCACCAATTTACATCTAATAGTCTGGCGTGCATTTTCCCTCTTAATACTTTCAGGAAAAATCTAGAATATCAGCAGAGAACATCCAAATAAAAATAAGTGTTGCCTAGAAAAGTTGGATTCCGTTTCTTATTCCATAAAACTGACTATGAAAAGGCTATGAGAGAAGATTATTTCATTCACAGATCTCCCTAGGTACAGTGTCTGTGGCTGGTGGGAGGAGTGTGCTGTGTGGGATAAGGGTCAGCTTTAGGGATCTACCCTGAGAAGCCAGGCATGTGTAGACTCCACTTAGGCTCTTTCAAATGGGCAGCATGTGGATGAAGGTGACTGATGAGTTTATTGCATGTATGAAAGCTCTTGAATTCAAAGGTATGCCATAGAGCTGGACAGTGACTACAAAAGACACATCAGTCTTCACTCTGAGGCTCCAAAACTTTACATGGGTGTATGTTTACCAGCAGTTTTCTACTAATCAGATAAACAGTAGAGCTAAACTCTGTGTTTCGGAGGAAAAAATACAGAAGAAACAGTGATATTGTGAAATATTAACTTAAAATAATAGTTTTCAATTTGAATATACTTTAAAAATAATTTATTCCTGTGATGCAAAGCTGAATTTGCAGCATCATTACTCCTGCCTTCAG
>JAVSBS010015249.1:67102-82532 GCA_033124195.1 Coracias cyanogaster | reverse complement strand
GAATCTATTTTTAGACTGCTATGGTAGAATCCATCTTTTTCTTCACTACCCTCTTCCCTCCTGTATTTTGTAGTCCTGTTCTGTTTGCTACTGCTCCACATGAACAACACCCATTATCCTTTGGTACTAAAAGCTCATTTTCAGTTGTCTACCTGTCTGTAAGCCAAAAAATACCATAGTCACAAGAAAAGCAGGATTGCAGCATTTCTAAAACGTAATGACAAAAGGTTTTATGGTGAACTGAAGGCTTTTTTGCTAGATGTCATTAAATGGGGTAGAAGAGGTAGTCCTTTGGTTTCATTTTTTTCAGGAAGACTTAAAGTACAGGGTTTACATTATAGCATCTTGTGATATTTTCCCATTTTAGTCATTAAATAAGATCAGAGCCTTTGTAGTCATTGTGGTTGTTGCCATAGCAACTTGCATTGACAGGCCGGGAATCACTTTCCTGTGAGAATATTTTTAACTTTGGATGATGACATGACTCAATTATCCATCAAAAAAGGAAGATAAGGCTCGTAGATTGCCAGGTTCAGAATTTATTACATACATCATGGATTTCCAATCATACCGACACTTTAAAATGGAATATTCTAGGACATATTTTAGACACAAGTAGTATGCAACAGTATAGTAACTATTGTTCCTGTCTTCATAGAAAGACATGATATTAAATACAGATGCTTGTCTTGGAAATATTAATTTACTAACTAAAAACTGCTAATGTAGATGTTTTATTTTTAATATTTATGTCAGTTAAGAAGGATTAAATATATAAATGACAGAAGATTTGGCAATGACATCAGTGCGAATCTGCATAGAAAAATCAGGATTCTTTCAACACAGAAGGGGAGGAGGGAGCTCTGCGGTAGTTGATACCACAACTGTTCTGTTTCATTAGTTAGGTGTATCCAGCATTCCTGTCTGGACCAACTGGCTTTATGTCTAGGAGGCAGAGAGGCAGCAGGATGCAGTAACCTAAGGTGTGCTGTCATAGAAAAATGGTTATGGGAGATTGGTCCTAGAGATAGAAGGAAAATGCATTCAGCAGGTCTGGAAAGGCACAGAGACCCAAAATGACAGCTGCTAGGTTGGAGGCTGATCATACAAAGAACCCTGGTCATTAGGTGCTTCAGTGCTGCAGAAAGCGTTTATAAAATTGGGAAGACGAACACTTTTTGCCATGCTTATTTTCTGTAACTTCCTATGAAAATATAGCTGTTCTGATGCAGAGCATTTGATGTTTACCTCGTGTCTGGTCAACGAGGCAGCTGTGTGCCCTGAGAGATGGCTGAGATTCCCTGGGTGGGCTTGTTCTTGGGAAGCTGGCAGTGATAGGTTTTGAAGGAAAGAGGAGAGGGAAATTAAAATCATTCATTAAGCTTTCTTTTTGACTTCACTGAAAAGTGAAAAAGGGTTCGGGACAGCTATGTTCTCATTTATGATTGTAATGAAGTACTGTTTCTACATTAATCACTGCTGCAGGTGATTTATGGTATTTCAGTGACGATAGCAGTCAGATGGCAAGAAAGATGATGGGATTTTTATATAGAAAAATGTATTGCTGGAATAAGCTCTTTTTTGCTTTGGGTTTATTTTTGTTTAAAGGTAAAACTAACCTATACTGGAAAATTAAATTGTTGAACTATAATCTTTGTGGCAGTGTGACCATCTGTCTTCATACTGAACATTTGAGGTATTAATTTCTTACCTAGATTATTTGTGTATTGCTTGAAATTGACAGGCTAAATTGTAAAATATTTAAGTTACGCTGGCTCAGAGCTTGGTCCTGTAAATATAAATTTACTAAAGGTTACTGATGGTGGCCTGGGAAGGAACAGAATTAAACCTTGTTCTTGCAGAGCCACAAATAGAAGTGTACCCTTGGCACAGGTCCTGTCCTTTACACTGTGCTGTACTTCGAAATGCCATAAACCACTAAAGCTCTTAACCGTGGCCGTGTCTTTATGGATATGGAATAGTGCAAAAAGAGTATTTTCCACATCACTTCTGTGGCTCGGGTATAAAGATAGCTGTCTTGTGTGACCTTGTAGATTTTTATTTTTTTAATCTGATAATTGACAGTTGAACTTGATCATCTTAGGGGTCTTTTCCAACCTTGATGATTCTATGATAATTTTTACAGTTGCTGTGAATTTGCAGCAGCTCGGTGGAATTGGAATTCTCTATAAAGTGTCTGCCTCCGTTTCTGATCACTGAAGTGTTCATAGTAATATATTGAGCTGATTCAGTAAATAATATTTCTTCCTTCCAGCTCCATCAGAAGCTGACAGAAATGTCTGTTTGCTTTACCGGGAGCCATATGACTCCTTTTGTTCACTAATGTTTTAAGGTGTTCCACACTTGGAATGTTTGTAGGTCTCTGTGAATGGAAAAAAAATTGCTGCAGAGCTCTCGTACATACTTGGTAATGAGTAAAAGTTCAGTTTAAACTAGCATTTTTAAAGGAGGCTTTTGTACCCTGTCTTAAGGGGAATAACTGAACACAGTTAAAACCAGATCTTTGGCAACAAACTGGTAATTATCATTAAAAGCGTATACTTAATGTTTTTGAAACCTATTCTAGATGCTGTATTTGACAAAGCTGCCTGGCTTTTTGCAGTGTGACATAAACTAGGACTTGAGCGATGCAAGGTTTGAAATACTTGCCCTATGGCATGCAAATTATGCTGTCAGGATAGCCGAGGTGATGCCTGTTGCCTTCTGAAGGCACAGGCTTCCTTTGCCCCACTGAAACCACCAAAAGCTGTGGGACAGGCTCTGTTTTCACAGCAGTGAAGGTGGGCCGCTGTCCTTTGCTTCTCAGCAGGGTGTTCTGGCTTGGGCTTAGTGCTCCACTGCTGATACTCTGCAGCTTCCAGTCGTCTTAGCACGTGGTAGAGCTTGCTCTTGTTTGCCTGTATCAAATTGCATAAACGTAATAGGAAGGAAATTGAGAAACTTGCTTTAATTTCCTATGTAGAAAAGACCCAGATGCTGGTGCGACTGAATTTATTCATGTGCGTGGATTACATGTGCAGTTGTGTATAAACCCCAGCGAGTTTCTGTACCTCTTGGCCACAGCTTCTATGTGATGTTTCAAACAAGTTCTGAAAAGAAAAAGCAACTTATGTGGTTCTTAAAGAACAACTTCAGAAATGTAATTTCTTATTTTGCTTTTTTTAGTCAAACACGTTTTCTTTGGCCTCTTTCTGAAGTGTTTTTTTTTTCGACTGAAATAATCTGGGGCTTTAAGCAACAGTTAAAATGAAGCATTTTTTTAAGGCTAATGTTTCAGCAGCTTAGGCACAAAGATTGTGTAGGATGGTTGTGGCTTTTTTCAGTGTTGTCCAGGAAGCCATGCCAAAAAAGTATAAAATAAATTGTGATAGGAAAAAATTAGTTTTGGTTTCATGTCAATTCTGATGTTTCTCCCTAGGCAGGTACCAATTGACAGGAGCATGAACCAAGGAGTAGCCAGGGATGCCTGCACTGCAGCTGGGTATCACAGGGGATCTTTGCCTTCTGAAAAGTGCACGATATAAGGATTAATAAACCTTCGGTATGCTGGAAGGGTGACTAACACTCAATACAAATTTATAATTTGGTAAGGTTGTCCACTTGATGTCCTAGTCTACAGAAGTTTACTGAGAAGGAAGAGAATTCGGCTAACTAGTCTAAAAACAGATTAAATGTGCAGAGCAGCATTAAAAGTTGATTACTGAATTTGTGAAGCCAAACATTCAAAAGTCAGGCTAGACTAGAAATGAGTTGTACTGCAGCACACTGTAATGCCTGTTTTGTTCTCTGATCTTCCCACTCGGTGGCTGAAGGCGTTTGTTTTCCTTCTGTGTGTGCTGATTGTATCTGAAGATTAGTAGCCCAGTAAGTAGGGAACAAGCCTGTTATGACCACTTTTCTGTCTTAAGAGGGATGAAGGGTGTTATTCTGGGTCTAGAGATTTGTGTTTATAATCCACAGGAGAAAGCAACATTAAACTAATATTAATGTTGCGTAATGTAAGGATGAAAAGACCTCGGCAAGAACGCTGCTGCTGTCCCCAGAACAAGAACAAGGGAAACAGAGTCATGATTAAGCTAGTAGGAACTCTTGCTTCTGGTGAGAAATCAGGAGGAGATCTTTTTTAGATGTATTCCATCATGTGTGTAGTACGAGATGCAAGAGCTTTTCCATGGCAGTGAAAGGATTTTGTACCCCAAATGGGCAGTGTACAAAGGAGGGGATAGGTGGTTAACCATCAACCCTGCGTTGCGTTAATTAGCTAGGTGAATCTAGGACTTCAGGCAAAATATTTATTTCTCCTTTAGGAAGAGGAAGCTAGTCAGAGCTTGTTTTCTAGGGAAAGAACTCTGAAACCTTTTTATGCTACTGAGAGAGGCCTGTTTGTTTTCTTCCACAGGTTGCTTAGTACTGGTTTGATTCACGGGCAGGCTGTGTGCAGTTTATTTACGATGTATTTATAGACGATGAGTATGTTTCACACTTACGTACTTCAGATATACCCTTTGCCAATGGGAGAAAATCAGAATTGCTTCTGATGCTTCTTGTCTCTCTGTACTATTAGTGCATTGCAGCAGTAAAAAAATGTATTCCTGGGTAACTTCATTATATAACTCAATTTTACCTTTGTTCTTTTTTCCCAGCTCCTTCCTCCACTCCCTGGTCTTACGCTCCAGGGAAATTGTGTTTATTTGCTTAATGTGGTCCCTTGTGATTATTTTTTTTCCCTTGAACTATGCTGGATATTACCAGCTATCCTGCAGAGCTGACATTACTTTTTGTATCTTTGCCTGTTTTTTGTGGCCCCTCTGAAGGGGGCATTGAAGTCTCTTTGCAGAGAATCGCTTCTGTAAACTCGGAGAAGACGCTGGGCTTGGTCTGACATTCTTCTACTCTCACGTTAATTTACTGTAGTAACTCTGTTATTAGATTGGAAGCTTTCTTTTCAAAGCTGGTACTTTGTGATGTTTTTTCCATAGTTGGGGTGAAGCAGCTGGTTGTTTTAATCTGTAATGAATACTCTGCTTGTGGACCTTAAATGCTTTCCACTGGTGTTCAGACTTGCGCTCCTGTGTTGGGATGCTGCAGGCTCTTCCTGCTTGTTTCCCCGCTGCTGCAGGAACAAAGAAAATCGGTCTGGAAAATATCCAGAACTTAATGAAAGAAAAGCAGACTTCAACATGGGCAGCTGATATTTCTGTTTGGAAAAAGATTCCTTGAACTCCCAACAGCCATTTTGATGGGAGAGGGTCCTGGACAAGGAGTTTTCCTTCCCTTTTTTGACTCTATAAGTCATAGAATTGTAATTTTTACTAGAAAACAAACCATCTGGAGCAACAAACCCAATCCATTCCAGCTCACAAATCTCCCAGCAATCATTTAATGATGTTTTGGTCATTGTATTTTTGGATCAGCGCAGATTTGGCCTAGCATATAGAAACTCACCTGAAATCCTGTTTTGCTGCACAAACGCTAATCCTGAGCCTCTGGCCCTGCTCAGTGTATAATATAAGCCATTCCTTGAAATGAGATTTCAAGGTCAGTACTAGAAACTTTGCAGACAACATGGCTATACCCTACTGTCAGTCTGTGTAGGTTTAAAATTTTCTTCAAGTTTAGATGGCTCAGTGTTGTGCAAAGATTATTAAGAGTCTCGGAAAATGAGATGGCTTGGCTCTGCAGTCTAGGAGGGGTGGGGAAGAGCAGCTGGCTGCTGCCAGTCTGAGATCTCTCTGACCTGCCCTGCTTTTGCAGGCTGGAGACAGAGATCTACCTCTTCAGTTGGGCTGCAAGGACTCTGACTCCAAGGGACCTCTGCAGAGGCTGCTGCAGAGCCAGGACTGCTGGAGGGTTTGGTCTTGAGCAGGTCTTTGTGGCACAGCTGTCTTGGGGCTGTGAACTCTGAAGGCTCAGGCTTCCCAGCAGCCTCCTAGACAAACTCGCAGCATATTCTGATGAAAACCAATTGTAGAGTGCAAATCTGGTTCCTGTGGGAGATGAATCTGTTCAAACTCTTTGGTCAGCTGCCTGTTTTGCAGCGAATCACACCCGTAACCTGTCTGTGGAGTCTACACACAGGATTTTTTATTTGTGCAGCTGCAATTTGCTGTAGCGCATGCTAGGCCCTGCTTGCCTGGGGAGCTGTGCTTGAGCGCTGTTACTGGGCTTCAGCCACAGAACACACGTCTGCTGTTCCCTGCTCTTCATCACAAACATCCCTCATGTGATGCCTACTTAGGCTTTTTAAAAAAAAAAATCATCTCTGGGATGTGGTCAGCTTTGCAAAGTCCGGGCAAACGGGGCTCCCGTGATGCCTTGCAAAAGGAGTGCCGTCCGGCCGGCTGCTTTTCCAGATCTTTTTGTAAGAGCATGAATTGCTGTATTATATTATCCCGCTGCCCTCACGAAGGCTCGGCAGTAATCCCCGCGCTGTGCTGAGACCTGCTAGGGAGAGCAAAGCTGATTGAATGCTGGCTGTCCTGGGGATGAACCCTGCGAACGTCCTTTGTGCTTCCCTCCAACTGCTGTGTCCTCTCGATTAGGGGAGAAAGGGTGGAACGTTAGCATGAGTACGGTGAGATACACCTCTGCTTGGATTTAGGCTGAAGTGTCAGGGATGTCAGCATATAAACTGAGATCAAGATCTAAGGGATTTCTGTCTTGTCCATCTTGCCCACTAACAGTTTTGGGTGAAGTTCAGCTGTCAGGACCTACCATTACCCAGCCTTGGAGGTGTTTGATGCTGTTATTGCAGTAAGTGATGTCATAAGTACATCAGCAGCAATATAGCGCAACTTGAAAAACCAGAGGGGTTCGTATTTACTATTTGCTGTTGTGATGGAGCTGAAACTGGTCGCTCTGGAGGTACTATGTACGTTGGAAGGAGGGCTGAGAAGAGCTTTGGTAAACACTTGTCCTTTAAATTCCTTGCACAAATATTCTGCTTTATTAAGATCTTATAAGAAATTCCTGCTATCAAAGACCAGACAGTTAAATTCAGCAATAAAGCCAGAGAATGAGAAAGTGTTATTACAGATGGAAAGCTGTAGCACGGGGATGGACTGCTTGACTCAGTTGCACGGGGATTTTGTTGCAGGCTCTGAACTCAGGTTGTTTCCTTACCTCCAGTCCTTCCCCACTCTATTCTCTTCTCCCTTCTGATCATGTAACTTAAAACAAAAAACCTCGTCCAGCTTGGGCTCTATTTTTTAGCTATTAATAAGAAAACAAATGCCTTTTGTAGTTGTTGCACAGTAGAAGTGATTATGCCAGCTGGCATTTTTTTGTTAAGTGCTAGCATTAATAATAATTAATTGGATAATTACATAGAAATTTTCTTTCTGGCTTATGTCCACATGGATAGTATAGGCAGAAAACTCAGAGCCATACCTGTGTGGAGTGGAATGTTGGAGCAATTAAATTGTTTCAGTGAGTACTTGTAAACAAGGTCAGCTCAGCAGGCGCTTGGGAAATCTCATCTGAAATGTGATGCTGTCTTCATTAGCCCTTTGAAAGGTTTTGGGGTAGGACCAGAACAGCGGGCAGGATTTATTTGTGCTGTATGACTATGTACAGCAGATTTCTCAGGACTTGCAGACCTAAACATCTAAAAAATCAGACCCGTAGCCTTCTATTAAAACTGTTATACTCATCTTCAGAAAGCTGCTCTTCTGCCTGAGTCTAGTCAGTTATTCAGTGAACTTAGGCTAACAATCTAGTCAACCTAGTGTCTGGTTTAGTATTTTAGCTAATATTAGAGATGTTAATGTTATTCCCAACCAGAAACATGTAGAAGGCTGAGAACCTAAATATCAAGCCTCACACACTAAAATGCAAAATATTTTACTTGTTTGTGTTGGGAGCAATCTAATGGATCTAAAAATCACCTCCAGTCTTCCAGATGTGAGGCGTGCCTGCTGGAGACATGCAGATTCCAAAGCGTGGAGCTGTGTGGTGATGGGATAGGTGCTGGTGTCTGCCTCGCCATCAGTGAAAAATGTCATGTTGCTGGGTGGGAGGGGATGCTGGAGCTCACGAGACAACACTGTGACCTGGACAGAGGTTGCTGAAGAACCTCTCCTACTGGAGACCTGCCTTTTGCCTCTACCGTGACAACAGTGTCCCTGAGGAAGCCACGCTGTGCTTTGGCTCGCCGTGTCCGGACTGAGCTGTAACTGTCCTCCCAAGTGGAGGTGAAAAATGAAGTTAATGGCTTTAGTCTTGCATGGAAACTTGTCTTTTCCTGGGGGGATTGTGTCACTGGGAACATGACTCCCTGTGGAAAGGCATAAGAGGTCTGTGTTACCATGTGGTTTGAAAATAGAACTTATTAAATGCTCCAAATGTTTTTCCAGCTGATGTGACTATCAAAAGTTGGGACATAAATCTTGGACTGGACAGCTTCTGTATGACCATGGAAGCCAGGTGTCTTCAGCAGGACTCTCCTGGTGCAAGGGGCTGTGCAGATCTCCCTGTGACTGCATCATGGCAGTTCCAGGAAACATTTGCCTTGCTCTGCTTCATGGCCCGTTTGGAATCACAGAGTGTGCTTAAGATATGGGAAACTTGGCAGAAATGGCCTATTTTCTTACCCTTTGGCAGGTGAGATGTGCTATCAGACCCAGTATCTGGTGAAGAAGAGGAACAGCAACGGCAGTGCTGAAGGCAGTGAATACATAGTCCCTTTGGCTAATTGAGTCAGTGTTTGTTTGCAGCGGTGGTTTCCCCGGTAGGCAGTTGCTTATTGTTGCTGCTGTTAGAAAAAAAAAAACCTCCAAGGGCAAAGTGGGAAAGGGCAGAGAATTTATAGTAGTTTCTATAACGCGTTGATGTCAATGACGCATATCTGGTATGTAGCAAGTGTTAATTTTAAACAGCTGTCTTTAGGTAGAAATAAGTTCTCAGATCTACACCTCCTAAAATACTATCCAGAATCGTCATGTTCAGCTGGTCACAAGATTAGGCAAATCCGTGTGGAAGTTAGCGGTGACATGAGCACGAACAGAGGTGACACGGGCTTGCCTGAGACTCACGTTGATGCCACTTGTTTGGAGCACTGTGGCTGGTGACCCTTTTCTCCTCTCAAAGTGGATCAGCAGTGTTAGGTGCCCGCGGCTTTGGGAATTCATCTCAAGGTCCTAACTCAATGCAGGAGGACAGTCTGCTGTAGGCAAGCGTAAGGTATACTCTGTGTCACTATTATTATTATACAGCCATCCTGGTCTTTACAGTGAACTTGGCACTCTGAAACCAGCTCTAAGAGGAAAGAGTAAGATGGGCAGGAGAATCAAGTAGTTCTAAATGATCTGTTTGTCCTTGATTCTGTCACTCTGACTGAAGAGCAGCTGACTTGACGCCAGCAGCCACTGAAATCCGTGAGCACTTCTACCCTCCCCGTTGTTCTGGCTCTATTGCAGCTTGACAGCCAACAGGTTCCTCTTGTGCTCGTTAAAATACCGGTTTTGGCTACAATTATACTGCTATAGTTGGACAAAGTCACTGGATGACAAAGGAATTCCACCGTACGAAATTTGAGCAATCTAGTGATGTATTAAAAATAAAGAAATCCAGCCTCAAAGGTTTTTTTCAAAGCATATGGATCTTGATGGAAACACTTTTTCAAAAATGAAATTCCTTTGGGAGAAAGGGCTGTAACGGAAGAAAATGATGCCAAGAGGGCTGTTGCTCTAGCAAATAACTTCTGGTGCGCTTTAAAATGCTAGAAAGGGAGTTTAGTTTTTAGATAGTAACTCTGTAGAGAGCAGCAACAGTCTTGTGTGAAACAGACTTCAGGCCCACTGGTAATATTTAATTCACTATTGACTCAGAGATTGTGTCTTCACTGCATTGCTAACTAAAGATTTTGGTGAGGATATTTATGTTTTTTTCTTAAAGCCTCAATGCTTGGTACAGAACTATTATGTAGGAATTAAAACGCTGCTTTAAAGAAAGTTTTCCAGCCATGCACGTTGCAGAGAAAAAGTTGCCACTGTTAAGATAAGGCCCAAACCCAGAGGCCAGCAAAAACTCTGAGTGTTATTTTAAAGATACCTTAAGATTTTAGCTGGTCTCATGATTTTCTGGCACTTGATTAATAAATCTGAACATGGGGAATTATTACTAATCTTGAGTGAAAAGGAGACACTAAGAGTATTATGAATAGTTTCCAGGTATTTCTTGTTCTGTGCCATATCTGTTCAGGTTCGTTGCACGTTTTTTTGTTCTGATGTCTAGTTCTCCTAATAAAGAAGAAAACATGGTAAAAATAAAGAAAACAATTATGTTCAAGTAACGCCATGTTATGTTTAAGTCTTATTTTCTTTCTCATCAGACCCAGTGTAATACTAATGACAAATAAGACAAAGCAGACCCTGAATCCATGTTTGATAGTTGGTTCAACTGAGTTGTTTCTCTGGGAAGTGTTCATCCAGAGCTATCCTGGAATCTAGAGAGGGGGCCCTAAATTTCTCAGCCTTACAACAAAGTTAAAATAGCGTGGTGTTTGTAGCTCGTGAACCAGTAAAGTATGGTATGAAATACCAACTCCTTCAGAAGTAGAGGTTCTCCACAGTGGGCATCTTCTGTGCTGCTGCGGGATGTGTTCACTTCTTTCATGCATTCCGTATTCCTTTCTTCGTATCTTGTAGCCTTTCTTTGAACTGCAGGGCTTTATATCTTAGGATCTAGGGGAATATATTTAATTTGTGGTTTGGGTTGTTTCTCTTCCTGTAGCTGCATACAAAATCTCTCTTGATTTATCACTTGTAAATTATGGTGGTCTTGAAACTGCATGTGTCCAGTGAGAATGTGTCCAGAGTAGGACTGCTAGAGGAGGACTTTGAGTGTCGGGATTAGTGCAAAGAGGAGATGAGACACAAACTCCTTTCGGTAGGAACAGACTAAAAGTAACACAGTGAACTGTAAATTACATGTGTAATGTGTAAGATATGGTGAATGGAGTCCAGTAAGTATCAAGAAATATACTCCCTACATCTGTCAGATGCTCAAGGAAAACAGAACTTAGGCTGTTTGTACTAAAAATCCCTAATTTTAATTTGTTTTCAGTGTGTTTCCCGAGTAGTTATCGGTCCCAGATCTCTGTGGGTTGTTTCTCCAGTTAGTTTCACATTGTTGGCTTGTTAGCACAGAATAAACTGACAAGATAGGGACTTCTTCCTCAGGGTCTGCTTGTTTGCACTTTGTGCAAATCCTTAGCTTGAGGAGCAAAGCCGGCTCTATTTGAGATTGGCAAGGTCTTTGGTATGGAGCAAATTCCTTTTTAGCTTTCCCTTTAGAAATCTGTAGGGTTTAACTGGTGCCAAGAAACTATTTTCCAGTTGACTTGACGTGTACAGCATGGTTACTGTCAGGAAAGTTTCAGTTGAGTGTGTAGGCTGGAGGATTTCTGTGCTGTGCCCCTGCAGAAATGGCCCAGGGAGCAGCTCTTTGTTCCCTTTTTCCAGATGCATTTACCATTTCCAGCACTTATCCTGAAGTCATCGCTCGCTCCTGACTCATCGCACAGAGGGTCCTTCCAGTCTGAAGTTTTCCTGAGTGAAAACAAGCCTTTGGCCCTATCTACAACGTTGGAAACTATTGGTTGCTTGATGATTAACACGTTGAGTCTGCCAAGCTAAGGAATCATATCTAGTCATTAAAAAGTAGTAATTTTGGCAATTAACCATCACTTGGGGCAGTAAGTTATGAGAACACAATTGTAATTATCAGTGCTTTTGGATTTGAGACAATCAACAGGAATGTTAAGAGTTTAAAATTGAAAATTGAAGAGTTGAGGGATAATAGTGGGAAATACTGGAGCTAGTGTGAGAGAATTTTGATTTTGGATGTCTGTATGTGCCACATCTCTGCTGGTGACTGCTCCTTAACACCAGTTTGGTAGTGTTAGATGATGCTAAATGCAAAATGATACCGTGTGTGGCCTGAAGGCTTCCTTCTGTGAGTGGGATTTGGTTCTATTGTCACTTAAGCAAATATATATATGTGTGTATATATATTTTTTCTAATTTTAAGTGAATCCTTGTTGATAAACAGTATAGACTTTGTAGTTCAGTCTTTTTGCACTAGATGTCAATCTACTTGCATATGTAGAAGCTGCTTTTTTTTACTTTCTAGATACTTCTTTCACCACCCACACTAGTAGAATCCTGCGTTCTATCTACTTTGCAGGGTAATCAAGGCCCTGAGAAAAGGGATGAATTTAAATACCAGTTTTCTTTTGGTGGCTAGTATTGAAGAACACTTCTTCCAAAGAGGACGGCAGTTTGGGGATTGCCAAGTGTAGTTCCAATCTTTGATTTCAGTACGGCTGGTTGACAGCTTTAATGGAAAAGGAAACTTCACCAATGTGGAAGAAGTTGGAAAGACTCAAAATTCTTTACTAATTGCACAACAGCAATTTAATACATCTGTGGATATTTGTTGTTGATAGCTCTTTCTTGCTATTTGAACGTGAGGTACTGCCTTCAGCCAAGAGGATGAGGGTTTGTGTGGCTAGACTCGTGCAGCCTGCCTCAAATTTGGGTTTGCAAGAAGAAACTGAGTTCCTGAAGAATGAAGGCTGCAGAAATGAGTGCGAAGGGAGAGGGAATCCTAGAAGAGTAGGGCTGGCACCCCATGAAAAGTTGGGAAGCCCGGAAACGTTGATTTGTAGGCCCTGGCATCCCTGAGACACTGCACCTCCCCCTGAACTGCCTCTGATTCCAGCATGTCCCAGCTGAAACTCCACGGTTCGAAAGCTTTTGTCTAGTCAGCCACTCTTTCAAACGTGTTTTGATTAAGATGAACTTGCCCTTGAAATGAAGCACGTTCTTTCCACCGTGAGGTTGTCTGGTGTTAGGCGCTAACTCTGCCAGATTGAAGCGCTCAAACAGCAGCCCTTAGAGCCGCGCAGGAGTCCCGCTGTAACATGGCCATGTCAGCGGTGCTGGACCAATGGGGGGAGAATTCCTCTTAAAGAAACATTTGGCTGGTTTTTGCAGGTCTCTGCCTGTTTGGATCAGACTATTTTTGTATGTCTGAATAAATGAATGAAAGTTCACGTACTTTTTAATACGCTTTATAGCTGTGTCTTACCTAACGGCATTAACTACTGAATTCTTCAAAGCCTTCAGTGCTTTGTTTGGGGCAAAATGAAATACCCTGTGATTTTATTAATTTTTTGTGTGTATTAATATCTTACTAATATCATTATTTTTTTGAGCTTTTCCTTCTTACTAAAAAAAAAGATTAAGAAACGAAACATTCCAAAGGTCATTGAAGAACCAAAACTGGCCAATGTTTCCAGTGAGGCTGAGCTCTAAGAGATATTGTTTTGGACATTCATTTAAAAAGTGAAAGAATACCTTCAAGATGGCAGTAAAATGGAAAAGCTGAGCGTCATGGGTGCATGAACTGGATTTCCACTGAGCTTGCATCATCTCAAGTGCGAGCAACCACAGCGTGCGGCTGCAGCTCCACTTGTTCTGGGCTCATGGCCGTAGCGAGTTGTCCGGGTGATCTTTGTGCTGACGTGGAGAAGCCTTGGAGGGAGCTTTGGAAAGAGTGAGTGTGAAGGCAAGATAGGGCCCACTGGCAAGAGACCTGCTATGCTGCTTCACATGCTTAAAAAATAAACCTCAATAGCAATTTGTAGTGAAATTTCTTCTTTTTTCTGCCTGGAAAATTATTGAAGAATTTTAAATATGCAGAGGCTTGAAGAATTTGTACTTCATCGTGAAGTTAATAGCAGATGAAGTGTCAGATGGACTTTAATTTCTTAAAGAACTCTCTTAAATTTAACATGTTAATTAATATTTTTTTCTTACAAGGTCAGAAAACCCTTTTAGCTCAGCGTGGAAGTGCTGTAAGGTTAGGGAGGATGTACCATTTCGTGAATCAAAAGATAATTGGGTTTTAAGTTCAAAGTGGAATGTAGTCTCAGTTGGGTGGCAGCATCTTCCATTATCTTATAATGTAACAAAGAGCAATCAGAATTTCACTAAATCATTCATAAACCAGGAAGTCGGGTTGCATCTGGGTTGCAAAGAACAGACTGCAACGTATGACGTGGAACAGTGAAAGAAAATGAAAAGATGGGTAAAGACGTAAATCTGTCTCAAATACCGATTAAATGATGAATGTACATAAAATAATAATTAATGAGAAATTATTTGCTTTATGAAAAAATTCTTTTGATCAGCTGGAATGATTTGTATCCTCTAGCCAGCGCCTACCATGCAACAGTTTTATTATCTGAAAGAATTTTGCCACGAGGCAAGTGTTTGGCATTCCTTAGCAAACAGTCTGGTCCAGAACTCACCGAGGTGCCCCGCAGAACAGTAAAACAAGGAATCACTTGGGACTTGGAATTTTCTTTAAAATGGAATTTAACGACATGTCAGACAAGAGTGCACTTGTTCCACAGTACCATCACAGAGCAAATTGAGGTGTGCTTTAGCCCATTTTACACAAAAATCCCCTGTTTGACTTTGGAGCAAGCCCCAAAGTGCTTTCTGCAGAAGCACATGAGTGGTTGAAGGGAGCCTTGACTTGAGAGGAGCGGTAAGAGGTGGAGGAAAACCAGAGGGACAAAGATGTTTGGGTTTTTTTTCACATATAACTGAATTGGGAAGCTACCTGTCATTCTGAATTAAGTGCTCTTTGCATCCCCGTAGCATCTCTGTCTGTGTGGGTCTGGTGTGCAGCCAGGTTTCCATCAGAATGGTGTGGCTGTTCTGTTTAAACTAGCAACCGGGAACTCTGTATGATTTATGTTAGAACTGCAGCCATGGGACCATTTTTGTCCCGTGTGCTCATAGTAAATATAATTATATTAAAACTATACTTAGAGATGAAGGCCTGAATTGTTTATGCATGGTTCTGTGTTCTGGTTGCTTGTTCTCCTTGGGGTTCTCTGTGTGTCATTCGTTTTCCCCCCAGTGTCATTTTTCTTAATCTTGTAAGTGTTGTGTACGTGTTTAGGGAAAAGTTGGGTTTTTTATCTTCCACCAAGTGTCTTGTTGCCTCAGGGCTTTGTCCGTTTCCTAGTCAGTATTTGGTGATCATAGCAGTGTTGTACCAAGTGGGCATCTGGGAAAAAGGCATGACTTTTTTTCCTAATAAAATGAATATTTTGCATTTTGAGAGGTAAGAAGCTGTTATCACTTTATCCAGTCCTTGGATGCCATCCAGCCTCTGGGGTACCTCAGTGCTGGGGGTTTGGGAGGGAATCAGCTCTGGCAATTTGGGGTGGTCCTTCTGTCTCCAGACACGGTGAGGGTGCAGTGGGTGGGCAGGACGCGGTGATGCAGGTCTGAGTGTGCAGAGAGGAGTCTAAGGGGCTTTTCTCAACCCTCGGTTAGCATTTGGTTAGTGGGGCAGGGGTGTTTAACCTTTCGTATCACCTTGCTGC
>JAVSBS010015249.1:43175-64943 GCA_033124195.1 Coracias cyanogaster | reverse complement strand
CTTTTTATCACCTTGCTGCTGTAAGAGCAAGGCAAAGCAGTTGGTACTAATAGTTTAATTATTCTGAATCTGACCTGTAATCAAGTTGCTTTTTGTCGGGATTAAAAAGGGTGTTGCCTTTTCAAGTTGACACTGGATTTCTTTGTCAAAGAAGCTAAATCCAGATTTCATAAACTAATATACTTAATCCTTGGTGTTAGCTATATTAAGATATGGTTCCAGTTGTTTGGGGATATTGGGAATGGATCAGGTTCTTGGGTTAAACAATTTTATTGTAAATATCCTGAAAAGGAAACTATTTAAGTGGGTGGTTAGCTTTCATAGACCTTCGCTGAAATGATCCTTCATGTGCCTTCAAGATGAAGCGCCCTTAACCCCTGAAATAAGAAATGGACCCTTCATTACTTAGGAATTTTGGGGCTTTGTCTTCTCATTTTGGAAAGTCATGAGAAATGTCCAACATTTAAAACAGAAATGGGGTGGAAATTATTATTTTAAAGCTGAAATGCAGTTTTATCTGTTTTGGGGATTAAAAAAAATAAGGAAAACATGGTAGTATTTTTCTCCATGCTCCATACAGTTAAATAAGCAAAATTGCATGAAGAAGTAAAGGTTTTTGCTATTGTTAAAGCAAAGGGGACTGAAAGAGCAGAATCGTTAGTACCATAGTACAAATAGATCTGGCAATACTTGAATTGTGAGCTTTTGTTTCCATTGTTTAAATAAACCAAAAAATATGTAGGCAAGCCTGTAACATCCTGTATTAAGTTTAAAGCCAAAACGGATGTGCTGTTTTAATTAAATAAAAATTCTTTTTGCTGCCTCATAAGAGCGGAGACACTTTTTTTTGGCTTGCAGGCACCTTCCTAGTAACTGATAGAGCTCTTGTGCTTGAAACGCTGTATTTGTCATGTAGGGGAGGAACAGGAGAGCAGAGGTCAGCGTGGGAGCTCGGAACCTGCAGTAGGCTGTTGTTGCTTTATGGTGCTACACGGAGAATTTCTACAAGTGCAGGGGAGTTAGACACGTGTTTACATTGCCTTAATGAGACTTCTGTGGCGAAATTCCCTGCATTGCAGTGGAGACCAGGTCAGCAACTGCGTACTGGGTTGTTTATGGCATTATATGTATTTAATTGTTAGACTTGGCATTGCAAGTACTTGCTGTCCGATGAATTGCCAGCAGAAGTCCTTGGTGACTGGAATTGGACATCTGTAGAATTCCAGGATTTCCAGTCTCCTGCAGTTGTTGGGCGTTTTCTAGCTAATGTAACGTGGTTTGGTGGTGTGTCCCAGAAGGTGTGCTCTGATGATTAAGATAGCATTGTTATTCAGGAGTTGGATGTCTTTGAAAATGCAGGTCTTTTGAATTGGAAAATTGCGTATATCTAAGAATATATTCTATCCAGAAGTGTCATGGTAAAGATCTAGCTCTTTATTCTTTTCTGTGCTATGTATAATGCAGATTTTGCCACAGGTAGGATGTATCTGCCCCTCTGTTTACATAGCATTAGCAGATGCTTCTTCAGACATCTGTGTGTTCTTCTAAGGAAAATTCTCATGGAATACTAAGCTACTAACTTCTCCAAATACAGGAGAGCAATTCAGTACAGTGTCAGAAATGAACCTTTTCCTTTGTACTCCTTGTATTTCTGGAGTACATTGAAGGAAATGGCGATCACACGGCTAGTTGGGGTATAAACGATGGGTTTCTAATCCCGTGTCATTGGAAAGACTTCACTGATTTCTGCAGGGTGAGGATTTCCCAATTGGGCTCTTCCTACAGCAGGGACTCGGGCACAGCTATCTCCCTTCCCCGGAAGCAGCATTGCTCCCAAAAGGAGTGGCGAGTAGTAAAGAGCCAAGAAAGTGTTATCTTCTCTAGGGTAGGTGGAGTTCCAGAGGTGAAGTTATTACTAAATTACATGTAGAGGGAGAGAAGGAGGGTATTGGTGGTGGGGATGAAACCTGTAGGGTCAGGAGAAACGGTGACATTGTCTAAGACGTACTCGGTTGTTACTCGTTCTGGTTTTGTGTGTCTTCAAGCCAGAGTTCAGTTGCTCCACCACAAATGACACTTTTCATAGAATGGGGGAAGTTTCTTCAGCAGAGGCGGTGGGCTTTGCAGAGCAAAAGGGTCTGCAGAGCTTCTGCTCAGGCCTCCTGTTTTCACCAGCCTCATCAATGAATAAGGCAGGGACCATTAGCCACTGCTCTGAAAGGTGGGGACTTCTCCATTTCTGCCATAGATTTCCACCGTGGTGCCAGTCCGGGAATTTAGGCCAGGCTTTTCATCTGTGATCTGTTTTTCTCCTTTTACTGGTGCCCAATTTGAGACCCCAGAACGTGACTTGCAGCAGTGATGTGCACTGAGCTCCTTCCTGATCTCTGTTACATCTGTTTGGTGGTGAAATCTGTCATGTGGTCATAAATATTCTTAAAAATCAGGCCTTGCTTATCTCAGAATGGACATTTGAATTCCTGAAGGCTTTTAATGTCTTTATCTGGAGCCAGGTATGTGGTCTAGGCACTCTTTCCATCTGCCATATCCTATGTCCTGAATTTCATCGCAGCTCTGGTAATGTTCATATTTAACTGATAGGATTGATATAGATTGGGCTAATTTTTCTGGACAAGGAAGCTGGAACATACTTTTGTTTTCATGAAGTGTGTGTGACATGAACTGTTCTGACATTAATTCTGTGAAATTATTTTTGAACAGCTCCCTCTAATCTTACGTTGCTAATGTTTGTAAGGTTGCATGACTCTTCCTTTAAATTACTAGTTTTGTTGTTTGGCTTCTAAGGTCTTGGTGTTGCAAAAAAGGAAACCATCTTTTATTCTCTGTGTGCTTAAGAATGGCCAAACAGACCTTCATGGGCGAATCCAAAGAGCGTGAGTTGTGCCTTTGGAGAGGTTTTATTCTAAGAAACCTGCCAGTCTTGAGCACCAGCCTTTCAACTCTGTCTTTGGAAATCTTTGTCACTGGAAGCACCAAATAACTCCGGGTTTACTTTGAAATTAATTCTTTGCAATGAGCCATTTAAAATACTTTGGTTATTTCTTTAACTAGTAACTTTGTCGTCCTGAATCCCTTTGTAACGTGTACATCAGGGCAGTTGAGTCAGGAATGTTTGAGTTGAGGAGGGCACGGGGGTGGTCACCACAGCGTGACTGTCCAGGAAACCCTCTGAGTCAGGAAAGACACCATGCGGCTGAGCATCCGCAGCCGTCCCGCTGAACCGTGCTGGTTCCGGGAGTTCTGCTGGAAAGGTGCATGAAAGCTTTGCAATGGAGAAGACAATCTGTTTCCAAGTTAGCCTGTTCAATACTCCTCTTCTGTGTGTTAACAAGGCATTGGCAATTAGCTACAAAACCTAGATTTGTCAGGCATAATATTAGTGAAAAATTTGAATACAACTAATTTCAGCAAAAGCAGGTGCTAGCAAGATTACTACTTTTCTGGGATTTTTTTAAAATAGTTTGTAATTCTCATTACAAAACCTACATAATCCCTGCAGCAGCCTCCACTGTGGAACAGTCAGGAACAGATCTGTCCGCTTTCACTGGCCGGGCAGAAGAAAATTTCCAAAAAGGGGGGAGGGAAGGAAGAAACAGCATAAATTATGGAAAACAAATGAGGTGGTTGATACTTTCTGACAGCCGCTGAAGCTTGAGGGAAAGAATTAAAAATGGGAAGAGTTTGGAGTTAAGGAACATATTTATACTTTGCCAGTAATTCTGTTGTTACCGAGCATTTCACCAAATATCAAAACTTGCTGTGTATTAAACTACAATATATTACTTACTCTGCTGTGATAATGTGCCTTTGTGAGAGATAGTAGTTAGGTGGCATTGCTTGAGCAATGCTCTGGAAAATCTAATAGTTAACATGCTTAATTACATACGTGAGAAGGCAGAGGGCTGATTTTTACCTAACTTACTGCTTATTTTAAAAATGCCTCAGTATTTCATTATTAAACCATACCTTGTCAGCTCCTTGCCCATAATTCTTCTGAAAATGTTTTTAAACAATTAAAACCAAGTTTATTTGGACTAGAAAAAAAAAGGGAGCAGCTCAGCTTTAGCGAGGTGTTACCCATGTCAAAGGTACAGGAGGTTATTCTAAAAAAGAATCAATGCTTTCTAGAACTTTGAATTCTTTGCAGTGGAGAATATTGCCCAGCTCAGTGCATGTTTAATGAGTTAGAGAAGTGTTTCTGGGGCATGTTGATGTGTTGACCCCAAACCCCTTTTTTCCAGACTTGCCTCCTGAAGCACATTTCTGCTCTGGCAGCTCACGTCGTTTGCAGCATAAATGACAAAATTTAACTTTTCCTTGTGCAAGATGAGATGCTCATTAATAGTTAATGCCTATTTGGAAATAGGATGGGCCAGTCACTGTCCAGAGACTGGTTCCTTGGTTTAGGCCTTTTTTAGATGTTGTTCTTGTAAGTAGCCGTGGATCTTTAAGTTTTGTGAAAACACAGGTCAGGTTTCTCTCCCTGTCCTCATTAGAAGTGATACTGTTGACTTGAGTAGAGATAAGATGGTGTCTCCAATAGAATTCTGCTTTTCATTCTATTTTTTTGAAGTCTGAAGCTCTCAATAACAAGGGCAGATTCTGAGTCAGCAAGATGATGTCCAAAACTAATGGAAATGCAGGAGGAAAGATCATGCCCATTATCCTCATAATTAAAATAATCAGTAAACCTGCTTTCTGTGAGTGGTAACTTTTGAGTAGCATGTGCTATAGTTGCCTTGAAGGTGATAGTTTAATTTCCAGTTGATCTTTTTGTAGGAAAAGCTTGTTGTTTTTTTTTTTCCCAGTAAAATAATCTATTTCTTGATTCATTTCATCACTGTTGCAAATCAACAGGAAACATTTTAGTCTGAAAATCAGGTTTAATAAAAATATTATGTCATACAGCACAGGAACCACTGAACAGCAAAGAACACATATCACATCTTATTCCAGTAAATATAAAAAGCCTTGTTTAAAATAACAATTTTTTAAATACAAAGAAGCATTGAACCAAAATATGTGTTCATGCTGTGGTGGCTTGGTTAAATAGCTGGGAGCTTTGATGTGGAGTGTGTTTATCTGGCAGTGAGTGTATTCCTGATGACAGTCTCTAGCCCACAGGAGCGGACTTTGCCACGAGCGCACTTGCAGCTCACGTGAATAGGTCTTTTTTTTTTTCCTATTGACCTTATGATGATATTAATAGAAAGTATAAAGCCTAGCAGTTGTTACAAAGCTGATTGGACTAATGTAGACATCAGGTAGCTTCCCATTGAGGGCTGCTTTGGTTTTCTCTCATTCAAGATCTGGTACATCCAAGATAACTATCAGAGTCGTTGGGCATCGTGGCTTGAAAGGCTTCTTTAGGTGACAGGTTTAAGACATACATGTGAAGCTAGCCTGTGTATCTCAGGGACTGAAAACCAAAGTGTCCTCATGTGAAAGGATACTTTTATGGAGCTTATAAAGGCTGTAGAGAAAACAATCTTTATATTGTGGTTTTAATGTACGTGAAGTCTAAGAAAAACCTCTTGAAGAATATGTTAAAGAATGAAAAATTTCTTGCTGTAAGTGAAAGAGAACTCTTTGGGATGTGAGACTGGAAGACGAGGTCACTTCCATCAGGGACGTGGTGCTGGAGGCTCGGCACATCTCGGCTTTGTGCTGCTGCTGCCTTAGGCTGGTTGTGTCCAGAGATGTCCCTGGAGTCAGAGGAGACGGGCTAGTCTTTGGGAAATACCATTGTTTGTAAACTCAAGATCTGGTACTTAGGGAAACAAATACATGTCAACAAATCCTAGTTCTTGGTAACAAAGCCAATCAATTTCAAAGTGGATTTTCTTTCTAGGGAATCTCGTGTATACATCTTGTATACCACATCTGGGTACAATGCTGCCTTCCTTGCAGACGTGCTCTGCTGGGCTCGCCTCACGAGCGTGCTCTGGTGTGCTGGAAACCAGGCGTAGCTCTTGTCCAAGACTGCAATAGCTGGAACCTATCCTTATGTTGATCTTTTCCTTCCTCCTTATTGTAGCTAAATCATGAAAAAAAAAAAAACCAGCATTATGAAAGTAAGTCTTGAGAAAAGCCAGATTTTCTCATTGTGTAAAATTTAAACAGACTATTAGCTCATATAATCCACTTGGTGGTTTTCTGAACAGTTGTGCTCTCTACTATAACATTATTAAAATGCTTTCTTGATCTTTTAATTCATATATGCAAATGTCTACTATTTTGTATCAGAGCTGCTTTTAGAAAAAAGCTCCTTGAGGTGGCAGGTTAAAAAGATGGGTGTAGCTGCTTCCCTTGGAAGTGTGCAATTTAAATTACCAAATTAAACCATAGTATAAAGTCAGTGGAAAAAAACGGAGCTGAGCTAGCTGGGTGCTTCAGAAAACTTCAAAATGCTTTCACAAGCTATAGGTAGAAAAATAATTCTCAGTTGTTAAATATTATTCTGTAAATATTAAATATTCTCTCAGGCTTACTCAGTGTTCTCTAACAATACTGTAAAAATGGTGATGCTTCCCTTTTAAGATCTCAGTTTCTTAAGAATTAGAAAGGGCCAAGTCTGCAACTCCTCCGTGAGTCTTCTCATTTTTCAGTCTTAGTTGTGCTAAGTGCTTATAAAAAAAGAGACTTTTGAGGAAAATAGCAAGAATCCCAGTGGTGCTCGAAGGAATCCGCTGTGCTTTGGTCTGGCATTATTTTCAGCTTTTGCATAATAAATAAATCTGTATTTTCCTGTGTAAATATGTCTTCTAAGAATTCCACAGAGGCTACAGCAAGCCTGGTAACGGGAGGCTGGTCTTCCTGTGGCTTTTGTCTGTCTTCTTGCTGAACCTCATTATCAGGACATAAAAGTGGAGTTTTTAAAATTCTTGATTGCATTTGTCATCTACAATGTTCTGGTTTATGTGAAGGCTTTCCTGGCTGTGGATGCGTGTTGGTTTGGTGCGAGTTCTCCGACTGGATGGCTGTAACTGGGCTACCTTTACGGTACTGGCTGCTGTAGTTTTTACCAGGCTGTGTAATAAAGTGGATTTGAAGTAAACGGAATTAATCTGTGATGAATTCATTGTGGTCTTCCGATAGGGTTGCTTTGAAATGGCCTAGGTAAGGGTTTAATTAACATTTTTAGGTATAAAATTGATGGTCAGAGGCAATAATACTTTATTCCTCGTTCAAATAACCACTTGTTTTCACTACAGTTTGTGGGTGATGGGTGCTAATCAGATTCTAAGCACTAGAACCAGGTTTTTTTCTTTTCCAAAAGCCTCAATTGGTACATGAACAACAACAACAGTTCCTCCTCATTGAAGCTTCCTGTGGCCTTAGGTTTAATAGATGTGGAGTGAGAAATAACTTTCAATTGCTCTCTGTGCAGCGGAGCGAGGTTAGCCAAAATTCCTCGTCTGCCTCGTGAGCCAAAGCATACCCTGTGGGGACAGACCGATTACGGGGGAGGACAATAGGCTTTTGGGGGCTCCTGGCTCTCTGGGATGTTGACTGCTTTGGGAAGGTCGGACGCAAGCTTGACAGGAAATTCTCTTTTGTCTTGTACTTTCTGTAAATCACTGTGGACATAAAAGCTGGTTTGAGTTACTGAAAATGCTGGATTGGGTTTTACTTTCCATTTACTACATTACTCCTCATTGTTGGAACAAATCTCTCAACATTGCCTAGTCTTTTTTTGATAAGGTCTGTGAAAGAAGCCAAGTGTGACTTGCCTAATGATTTAAGGAAAGAGGTATTCTGTTAACTTCTTAAGAAAAATACACTTCTTATCATCCTGTGTTTCAGTAAATTATTCTGCTTTAGGTTTACCAAGATTATTAGTAGGAAAATCCATAACAGATCTTTGCATTGCATATAAGAAAAACAGCTTCAGACTTGGTTTTGTTCATTCTGGGGTGATTCTTCCTTAAGGGGTGAAGACACTTAACATAGATCAGATATGAATAACCAAGTAAATTTGGGGTATGTGGAGTCAGATTCTTTGCTAATGCAAACTAGTAACGATCATTTTTACATTGAAAAAATCTTGCTAATAAAGTCAAGTCATTTTTCCTAGGTGTCTGACTAGAAAAGTGGCAGTAAGATACATATTGGAAGCTTATTCCCTGTTGTCTCACAGTATCTTTAAGCCATGGGATTCTGCCAGCGTGCCCTTGCTGTTGACATCACTTTCAAGTAGTACCTGGAAGAAAAGCTCCTCGTGTGTTCCCTGGGGAAGGGCTGGCCTGGAGCGCTGCAGCGCTTGACACACGGGACACAAACAAATGAACAACATCCATCTGACTGCTCTGTTTCAACATACAAAGTCAAACACTAGTTTTAGTTAAATCTCTCTCTCCCCTTTCTAAAACAGTTCCAGAACTTCTGCTAAATATCCAGTGGGCCAAGAAATTCCTGGTGTCGGGATGCCGGGAGCAGGCAGCAGCAGTGTGGTGTTCCCCGTGCCCACTGGCTCTATTTTGGGGCACCCCGCCTACACCCCAGCAGGTTGCTTCACATCTAGCCCACCCACTGCTTGGCCTGTATCCTCCCACCCTGCTGGCGTTCTCTTTTCGGGTTTAATCCTCTGAAGTATCCTGTCACTTGGCATTGATTTGGTGGACTGTGGTGGCGCTGTCCTAAAAAATATGCTGAAATTCCCCTCCCCTGCACAGGTAGCAGCTTTCTAGGTCAGCTGGCTTCAGGTTTCTGCCCTAGGCTGGAGCCTAGTTTTGAGAGCTAAAACAATTACTACTGAGGAGCAAGTTGACTGTACACATTGCTTGAGTCCCCTTGACCTTATTCTGCACCAAAACATGAGTAATTCTTCCCAGGACTCTCCCCCTATACTTCCTTCAGCACCTGTTTTCTCCACCTTCCTAAGGTGTTGATTGCTTTTGCTAAAGTTCAAATGCTAAATGTGGCCTTGTTTTTTCAGGCCACACTTAGGATTTAACTCATGTCAAACACTACTATTTTTGAACACTGCGGTTACCAAGTTTTTATCCTTCCTGCGATTTTGACAACGCTAAACCCTACAAGCGTTGTCTCCAGATTCCTATTTGACTATGGGGCTGTGGTCGCAGGAGCAGAGGTCCGGGGAGGATGGAATGGCCCTGCAGTAAGCTGTGAGATGTCTCCACAGGCTACCAGCGGCTTTACCTAGATGTGATTTATAAAAACAGAGGTTTTAAGTACGAAGCTCCTGCCCTTATAAGTGGAGAGAAGAGCTTGAAAACCATGGCTAAAGTTCTTCCGAAAAGCTCAGAAGCCAGAGAGCAATGAAGAAACTCCATTTCTTCTGGAAGTGTTTTAATATCAGGATTTATGAAAACTTGACAGTGCTGTTTCAGAATACAACAACATTTCGGAGGTATTTTATAAATATTTGCAATTGTGGTCTATATGCTGTCACAGCTGTAAATACAATCTTTGAAAAGCAACATTCTCTCCAGGATTTTATCCCAAACAAAGGGAAACAAAGTGTAAACAAGCCTGTGCCTTTATTTTCTCTCCCTTTAAATGAAAGCACACATTTATCTTGTTCCACTCTAAGTGACGCTGTGGTTAAGGTGAAGAGAAGCATATTCCTAAACTTCTAGTTACTGCTTGTAGTATTCAAAGTGTGGTGGTTTTTAGGGCAGTGCTAGCGCGATCTTCTATTTGACAGAGATAAAGCTTCTTGGTGCTTCCAGAGAACTCCCCAGTTTTGACCTGCTTCCGACAAGTTTTCAGGTAGGCACCTGTGCCTCGGCGTGCGAGAAAGGTGCCTGCTCGGAATGCTGCCCACAGCCACGCTGGTTCTGCGAGGATCTACCCCGGAACATGCAAAACCAGCTCTCTAGATGTCCTTTTCCAGTAGTGTGTGGAATGGAAAGAGCCCAGTTGCCTAGGCAACAAGTGAGAGTCACTTAGCAAGGTTTGGTTTAGGTAATAAAATGAAAAACTAAAAGAATGATGGGTCCAATTGTTTTAAACTCCTAGGAGTGAGCCACCATGGGGGATGGAGAAAGTGTACCCAAGTTGTGCAGGGAAGCTGCTTCAGGAGGGCTGGCCTCACCAGACCTGCCTCCTGGGCAGGGAGGGCACCTACCTCATACATGGGTGGCAATCTGTGGCTAAAGCCCACCGGGCTCCATCTGGTCCCCACGCTGCCAGCTTGGTTTGGAGCAGTGAGACGGGAGCATGGCCAAGGGTGATGGTGTGGATATAACAGTACTCGAGAAACAAAACGTGGTAGGAAATGGCTACTGGGAGATGAGCTCTTGTTCCAGACGCACTGAAGCAGCGTGGCTTTAGGATGTCTTTAAAACTGTGAGGCGTAAGCTGTACGCTGCTCTGTCGCGGGCTAGTTTGGAGGCATGTCCTCGTCTGATTCGGATGTAGCCCTGGTGCCAAGCGAGGTGGAGGCTGTCGTTGTCGCTCCTGAAGAGAAGTGGGTAGCGGCAGTGAGTGTTAAAATGGATGCTGTAAATGACAAGCTGCAACTCCAAATGCTAGTAATTGTAGCTAAGCTCTTGCACGTGTTGGGTGATCTGAAATTCATGGTATGTGTGAAAGAATCAGGAAGGCAGAGCGAAGCAAGAGGAGGGTGCAGAACTTTCTTAACAGGTCTGCTGCTCTGGATACTAATGAAATTAAAACCATTTTTAAAATACTACCCTTACAAAAGGTACTGGAGATGGCATTTTCTCCTCTGTAAATAGAGGAGACAACTCCTAACTGTCCACTGCTCCTAGCAAATACTGATTGTCTGCTTTGTTAGCTTGGAAAAAAACCCGTGCCTTTTCAGTGCTCCGTGAAGCGTCTGTCACTCGAGCAAAGTGAGGGCAGATCAGTCAGGAAAGCCCTGTAGCAAAGTGTTAGTACCTCCGGGAAGGACCCAGCCCCTCTAGTCATGCCAGTCCAGGTAGGGAGCGGTTTGAAACACATCCCTACATCCAGCGTTAAATGTGGAATAAAATATATACATCCTGTAAGGGGTTTCCATGGAGCTGGATTGCTTTAATTGGATTTTTATAACTTGTGCTTTATCCTTATTCCTGTGAGAGGACATGGAGCTGACAGTGAGAAATGTTTGCTCTGTGCAAAGCTTGCAGGGTTACTTTCTTCGTGCAGTGGAACTTGGGAATTGGAAGCAGCTGTGGGTGAATTTTGGTCTTATGTACAGTTGAGGATATATTTCTTCTGGTTTTGCCCAGGACAAGCTCACCTTTAAAATGAGAAGAAAAAAACTGAAATAGGCTGTTCACTTGTGGCTCTCACATTAGTCTTCTAAAAATAAACTTTTAAAATTAATTCAATATTTCAAATACATGTTCTTTTTTCTTACTTGAGGACATCCACGTCTATTAGAGACTTTTCTGCTAATTAAGCAAGGGGCTTTCCAGATTTTTCATAATACAGAGCAAAATGGATGGGGCTTTTTTTTTTCCTTCTGATGAAATATCTAATCTGCCTTTGGGGCTCCAGCCCAGAGTAGAATGTTGGGTTTCACTTATACTCCTATTCCTGTGCTATACCCCTTACTGGAAAAGCTACTTCATCTAAAACAGGCAAGAAGGGAGGTTGTTCACAACGTGAAGCGTGAAGATGTGTAAAGGTCTGGCAGAGATATTTATTAATTTCAATTGCTGTATAGTCAAGTGAGGCTGGTCATGCTCTGGGTGTCAAGATCCCTGTATCTGGTTTGTGTTTTCTGGGCAGTATTTCCATTTTGAGCCTCTAATTAAGCGGGCGAATAGGAAGGAGCTCTGTGTGCTGGTGAGGAGATCAGTCTTACGAAGGACTAGCAGAGTTCAGAGAAAATGACTTGGCTTTGATAACCAGCTAAAACAATCTGAGATGTTGTGCAGTGTTATGTTTTGTCAGAAATTGTCTACAATACCTTGCCACATAGGGTCACTAACAAGGCACACTTTTATTCCTTGGATGTGTTTTATTTACTCGCTCAAGCAGCAGCTACGCACAAATGTCATTATAAAGGTATCAAAATTTGGGTCCTTGCTAGAAGTATAGTATTGAATCTGCAAAGGTAATATATATTATTAGCTATTTTAATTAGCTATTAATAAGCGCTTGAAAGGGATCATTACAGTAAATCTGCCGTAGCCTTTTGTCAGATGTATTTGGTGTAATATTGTGTAATACTTTTTGAAATATTGATACCTTTTAAATAGCTTGGTTTGCTTTTAACGGAGGAAGGGAGGGAAAACAGAAGAACTAAATGTATTTAGGATAATTTTCTCACTGAAAGCCTGCTTCTTAAAAGAAGGCTACTCTTAAATAAAAAACTGCTCTTAAAAAAAGGGGAAGGTATGAGAAGAGAATAAACCCCCCACGTGCAGTTCTTTATATGCTAACCGTCTCTTGTTTTTCTTGCAGGAAATCCTGGCTGAGTAAAGTTGGAAGCCCAAGTTCTCGCATAGATCGAACAAATTTTTCCAATGAAAAGGAGATTCCCAAGCTCGACTTCACAGGATTTAGCACTAGATACTAACAGAAGAAAACATCACTAAGCAAAGTGATGGCATTTCTGCTGCATGATAATTTCTGTGCCTCCGTAAAATATTGAGAGCATTTGGATGCTTTCTATACTAGAGATAAATATAAATGGTCCCAGTTCACATGAAGTAAGCATTTTTAGTTGCTGTATTAGATATTTTACAACATGAATGGCAAAATCTAGCATCTAAAATGCCGATTTATTGCACCTTGAAAGCTAGGTGAATGGTAAAAAGCGTTAGTGATTCGTTGTGCCCAGTGAGATGTTATATATGGAACCTAATCTCTACACTGTGATTCATATTTAAGATGCAAAATAACCAATTTATGTCTACTGTTTGTAATTTCTCAAGAAACACTTAACTACAGAACTGGAACACCGGGAGATCTATTCTAACAGCTCTGTGTTATCGAACGTGTTATTTGTGATAATTGGTTAAGATATAGCAGTAATTTAAAATAAATATATGTTGCCTCAAAGCAAGATTACGTACCCAACTCTGGTTTAAAACTCTCTGTAATAACGGGTAAGTCTTGGAACAAGATGATGAAATACGTGGCCTCTCACCCCTTTTTCCTTGCCCACCTACAGCTTATGTCCATACTGGCTATAAAGGATGTTTTGATCTTTTTGCTTTTTTGATGTTCTTAGTAAAAGGGAAGATTTCAGTTCTTTTCCTTGTGGATGTGTATCTGCTCCTTAGTTAAGAACATATGTTGCAACCTGATTCAACGCAGCGCACCCACATACATCACATCAACTACATGAAAGGTCCTGAGAAACTTGAGTTACGTGCTTACAATAAATATTGGATAAGTCTTTGCAGTATTGGATCCAATTCTGATTTATAGTGCTCTTTTTGCAGGCACCCAGGAGTCTGTCAGGGCTGGAGCAGACCTATATCCTCCCTTCTCAAGTGCTTCTGTGTCAGGATTAGTACTGGAGGACTTGGGTTAGATGTCTGCTCGATCCAGGCAGGCACCCACGTGATCTGGCAGTACTCTCGGTTGATCAAGATGGGTGCGATCACGCTGTGATGGAGGCTGATGCTGTAAGTCCCTGTAAGAAGCTGTAGTACCTAAAGTGCAGTAATACTCTCATAAGATGGTCGCAAGGCCTTAGGGTGGCTCCCAGCACAGGCAGAGCCTGCTTTGGTCCACCTGGGCTGTCTCCTCTAAGATGCCCTTCGTGAGGGTACTTAAACTGGTATGTATTTCCACTGGCTGCTCTGCACCCCTTCCAAAGGTAGGTGGTGTCCATTTGGACAACATCATCCATTTTTTTAACTTTAGGAAAGGGTGTTCCATAGCTTCAGTGCTGCACTTCCATCTGTTCAAAGCAAGGTGTGCGCAGAAGGGTATTTCTCTTGCCTACTAAATCCGTTTTCTCTGGGCATTAAGCAGTAAAATCTCCTTTCTAGAACTTGCAGGAGTTATTTATAAATCGCTATAGTTCAAACTATAAAACCACACTCGACTTCTGTGATTATACACAAGCATCCTTTGTTGAGGTCACTGTCAATAACTCCTGTTCAGCTCACATGGTAAATGGCAAAGTTCAAGTGTCGTGGTGGCTCAGTGGCTGGTACATCCTCTCTGGAAGTTGTGTCCTGCCAAACAGAAGCAGCTTGTTTCCCTTGAAGCTACCTGGCAGGAGACACCTCCTCGCTCAGGGCATTTCCAGCCAAGCGGCTTTGCTTGTATTTTGAGCAACCATGATAGAGGGAGGCAGGAAACAAGTGGGATGTTGGATACACAGGAAGAGGAGCCAGGGATGGAATTGTTGGCTTGTGTCGGTGTGGGTGGAGCAGGATGCTCACAAGGATTCGGCTGTTTTACCCTGACCCAACTGGAAGTGCAGCGCTTGTGGAGGAGGAAGCGGCCATTTACAGTGCTCGCTTTTGGGGGAGAACATGTGCAGGTAGAGAACTTTGAGAATGTTGAAAGATGAAGAAATCTGTGTGTAACTTTCTCACATGTTGAAAAAAACCAACAAAGGAAGTCTTACATGAGCACTACAGCAAGGATTTTTAGAATGCCTTTCCTAGTCAAGAACTATTTCCACAGAAGTGCCATAATGTGTTGAACAGTTTTCTATCAGGGCTGAAGAAATGGCACATAGCTGGCTTTTCATTCTTTGAGAATTTAAGGTTTTGCTGAGCAAGTAAGCATTACAGGTGTGTCGAAATTTCCCAGAAACCCCAGGCAGGGTTTTCCAAGGAAAAGGGAATAAATACCATATTCCATACCTTCAAAGTTTTGGGAAGTCTTCTAGCCAGCTGTACTTCTGGAGTGTACCTGTGTAGAGATTTCTGAAGTGAGTGGAGTTCCACCGGGCAAAGGCAGCTCTTCCACTGTGCTTCCTCATCCTGGCTGAAGGTGGAGGCCCAAGACAGTAATAAGGGTAACAATAATATATAGCATAGAAAAAAAAACGTAGGTCCCTGTGAATTCAGGGGTTCCTGAGGCCAAAGCTCATCTGGATCAAGCTGAGGAATTAATTCTTGACTTAGTGAGGGCTGCTGGCATCCTGGTGCATGGCCACGGGGAGATGCCTTTCCTAGGTATTTCAGGTCTAGTAAAGGCATTGCATCTTTTTCTTTTACATTGCATTAAAATCCAACTTTAACGCATCGTGTCTGTTTGTAACTGCTGTTGGCACAGCCATGTTTTATTCATGCAGACGCCTGCAGTACAGCTAGGATCCGAGGCATACAGCCGCAGCCAGCTGGAGGAGTAGCGGTTTATGCGCAGAGAAGTTTGATTTGCATGAAGTGGCACCTGCCTTACTTGTGGGTAAAGACAAGCTTGTAGGACACTTGCTCAGATGATCAATAAGCAAATAATCCTGCATTTCCTCGGGGATGTGCTGCACATTTTTTTTCTAAGTCAGATATCTGAAGGCTGTTCAAAGTAACTTCTGTTTGCTGAAAGGTCTTTCTGATGGAGGCAGGTTGCAGTCCTGCAGTCCGAGCAGGGTCAGGCTTGATTGATGGTGAGCCTGCGGCATGGCAGGAGGTAGGGGAAGCTTCCTGGGTAGGCAGTGAGGCTGGCCTGTGTGCTGGTGAAGTCAGGGTTTGGATGAAGAGCTTCTTAGAGGCATTAGAGGAGTGTGGGCAAGACACCCTCACGTTTGGGGAGATGTGAGCCCTACGTGGAAGCTGGTTGCTTGGAAATACTTTGCTGCTGTGTTACTGCAACTACTGATGTGTTGTCTAGCTTTACATGTATTAATCTTCTCATTTCATTTAATCCTCAGATTCTGTTAGAGTCCCACATCATCCAATTTGTGGAAGTACAGTGTGTGCAGAACATCAGAGCAGTCTCTAGATTTGACAAAAACATCCTTGAGTTTGAGGAGCCAAAGAATTCCAATGGTAAGATAGGAAAAAAGGCAAGAACAGTTGGATAATCAAACATCAAAACTAAGTTAACACCTTTTAACTTTTTTACTACATACTCAAATCACACAGCTGTAACTGCAGGTATTCTTTAATGTTATTTTGACTTTATTTTTAAATGCAGTGCAGCAAGAAGGAACGATGTGTAGGCCAGCTCTGTTCTTGCTGTGAGGGGAAGGTTTCCACAAATCTATAAATGATTGAGACTTCTGAAAGTCTCTTCCTGCTGTTTCCAAGTTATTTGTGAATTTTGGGCAATAATGACTTTCTTGAAAGAAAATTTTTGTGCCTGACCTGTATTCTACTGTAATTTAAAGTTCACATCATTAAACCTTAAGAGCAGACATGTTAATTATAATTGGAGCGTAGCTCCTAAATGGCCAGGCAATTTCAAGTATTTATGGGTTTGTTTCTATTTGATAGAAGAATAAAACATTTAAATCTTCCCTGAGCAGTGAACAGAATGAGATCATTCTGCCTCGTTGGGAATGATGTCATCTGATGGTGTGCTGTTAACTCTCGATACTTAGAAAGTCATGCAGAGTAGGAGGTGTTCTGCTCTCCCTGCTCCTTCTTGAGCCTCCACACGGAGCAGAGCATGACGGTATCTCCTGCCATACTTTCTCCTACGTGACACCAATCTGTCGCTTCATGTTTTCTTGGTACCCTCTGGAGCTGCCTTTCTTGGCTTGCTTTCTTCTTAGAAAACTGTACACGTGTTTGCTGCTGGAATCCTCTTACTAGTCAGAACCAACTGGATTACTCAAGAGAGCTTGCTGATTAATGCATGGCTACATACTACCACCCGCTGAAAGTACTCTGATTGGAAGGCAACGCTCTAATGAGAGGTGAGGGCAAAAATTGCTGTACACTAAGTATTTTTTTTAAAAGTCTGCTTATGTAACATCAAAACAGAAATTGCAGTTTCTGTAGTATGGTTCATTCTTCAAAGCTCCTCGTGGTACCTTGTGTGGCTGGAATTAGGTACTAGTACTAGTCAGGATTTATTCCTGCATCAAAATCAAAACACTGTGCAGACTTAAAATAACTATGCTTGCCCCAATTTATTAGATATTAATACTGACATAATTTGGAAATGGAAGATGAAAGGAGGAGCAGCCTCACTCTTGGTTGAAAGGGCTGCAGAAAGGGACAGAAAGGTTTTACTGTCAAAGTTCAAGAACGGTGTAAGTAACGATGAGGATGCTAATTGTGTTCCGCAATTAGGTGATCTTACTGTAATAGATGGGGTACGTATGCACAAATAAGTAATTTTTTTCTGATGAATAACTTCATAAATCAGTTGTGAAATGCAGTTGTCTATCAGGAGGTAGCAGTGTGGAGAATTATACTCTAGGCAGCATTAATGGATGAGTGTGACAAGTTTGGCCCAGTGTTATCAGAGATCTGCTGTTTGGAAAGGCAGCGTGGGCTCTTTTGGAGCTGTGCAAATAGCTTCTTGGTGTTAACTAATGCCTGTGATTCCTCTGTTAGAAACAGTCTCGTAACAGTTCTTCCTGCATTGGAGCTGTTCCTGAATGTGGACAAAAGGCTGTAAGCCATGTGTCTGATTTGCAGATGTTTGATCCGTGTCGAGGAGTAAATTTTGTCCATCGTAACCATTCACTGGTGTCTGTAGCAGGATAAAGGAGATAATGCCCTTTAGGCTTTTTGAGACCAGTGCTTTTCAGGATCTGATACCCATAGCACGCTGAAACCAGGCTGGGTGAGAGCTACGCTCAGAATCGGAGGCAGAGTTCTCCGTTAGCTGAAAGGTGGCCTGGCATCCGCTCGGATTTGGCAGGGAGCTAACAAAACAAACAATGGAGAGACACAGTTCTGTCCTCGGAGGCACTAACTTGTGTTCCGTTGGAGTGCTGCCATGGACTTGAGTGAGAACAGTAATTGGTCATGCAACTGGAGGAGTGCTACCAAGGAAATGCTTTATTGATGGGACGGGGTTTGAGAGGTGGTAGATAAGATAAAGACGCTAAGTCACTTTCTTGGTGCTGGCTTTGTTTTTTCCTGCTTAAAGTAGTGTCACTGTGGCTTCAGGAACTTCATAAAAGCCTGAACTTTCTAGCATGAAGTTCATAACTGGAATGCATGCCAGGTACTGGACTCTCCCAGGCAGACCAGTTTGTAGCGACAAAGTTTTTCTGCAGAGAGTGGGAGCGCAGATGAGTGGATGCATACAACCCTGTGAAGCATCAGTAGTAGTAACAGTAACATTTCAGCTGAGCTGTAGGGATGGTAAGGAGAGCAGGAAGGGTGCAGGGACCGGACTTGTTAAAAGCTTAACATGGAGAAGTTCACCTGAAGGTGTTCGTTTGGAGCTGTGGTCACCGGCATCACTGGAAACTAGTTCTTGGTGAGGAGCATGAACAGAAGAGGGCTAGCTGGGGAAGGCGGTCTTGGCAGAAGAGGTCCTGCCTTGAAGGTGTTCTTCAGCTTGAGAAGGCATTCAGGAGCAAAAGGTCAGGAGATAGGTTTGGAGCATGAGGAGAAGTCAAAGTAACCTATCAACTGTCGAGAGAATCATCTGTTTAGATGGCAACATCTTGGTGCTCTGGGCAGATCGCAGCTGAGGATGGTGAGACTCACTGAGTCCTGTACAACTTGATGATGTTTGGAGTTTTTTTTCCACTGTTTAAAAACAAGCAGCCTCATAAAATGTCCATGACATGTACTGCTGAACGGTACAACTAGTGTACTGCTGAGCAGCTCGGCTCACTCAGTGGGAAGTCTTAGCACCAGGTAGGAAAATAGACAGGAATTGTGATGCGTGTCTCCAGCTAAGGGAAGGGCTCTAACAGTAACATCTCTTATCAGAGGTGGCCATGTCTGCAGGCAGGAAACAGGCAGACAAAAAAATTGCAGAGCAAGTTAAAACTAATTAATAACCCCCTCTATAACTCTGAGAGAAAAAACCCCATTCAGTTAGCGAAGTTTGCTGACACTTTCCAAACAAAATGATGACTAAATAGTAATGTGTTCTCCAAAGAATGAGTGATACACCAAGATGAATAGGATTTAGGCACTATTTATCACAGTTAAGCCATAGCCTGAATGCCATAATGCTGATTACTTAAATTCATTATGTAGACAGTATAATCTAGCAGTCAGTAATGTGCCTGTGAGGAGGAGGAAACCATTTCTGTCATTTTAAGCTGAATTGGAGGTGCGGAGTAGATGACGAGATGGTACTTGCTCTTATAAGATACGATACCAGCATTGGTAACAACACTTGTATGAAGCCAGGTCCACCAAACCCACTAAAATCTGACATTCTACTCTGTAAAGTATTTGGAAGCGCTGTGAAATTCACTATTGCTGATGAAGGTCCTTCAGTCTTTCAGTATTATCATGACACTAGCGTGAAGCTGATGTTTCTCAAACTGAGAAATGTGTTGTTTTGATTCCTCTAGCCTCTTAGCTCTTCAAGTTCGCTGGATCCAGATAAGCGTGCAGTGGTCGGTGATAAATGCTTTCCCAAACCTTTCCTGCCTAGAACCACCAGATGAATAAGGATACTTAGTGTCTTACTTCAGCTTCCAGGCACGGAACTGCCTTATCAAAGGTAGGAAGTGTGATTTGCCGCAAAAGAGAGGTTAAAAGGTTTGCTTTAGATGGTCATTTCCGCTGTAGACACTTGCAATTCTTCAACTTGGGGATTGTGAAGCTCTCTCAGGTTAGGAGCAGAGCACAGTACCTTCATATGCAGGAGCCTGAGCCAACCATTGTGTATTTGTACTTAAAGGATATGGAGATACTTCACTGTGTCCACATAAGCCATGCTGGTGATGAATAGCCATGAAGTACAAATGAATTTGTTGCATCATATCTGTGATGGGTGCACTTCCAGCTTCCGTTTAGGTGACCAGTCTTTGTCCTGTCAAGTAATAGTTCATTTTTATGGTATTGATAATCCTGAGATTCTTGTGAATGGGGTGTTGCAGCTCTGCACACAATTGTTTGTAGAAATGATCGTGTATGAAATAAGTTTTGTTGGGACCTAGTCGTAAAACTTACTCCTTGTGTGGTAGGAAACGTTGATCTCCTGAGCTGCCCTTTTCTTCAGGGGAAATTCTGTAATATTTTGGGGAAGGAAAAAAAAGACAGAAATAGCCACAGCTTCTGAACTGTGGGCTTGGTTAAGGTACGTTTAAAATGCCCACGTTCTGAATGAGCTCGCTTAATTGTTCCGAAAATCCGGAGGTGACAGTTCTGCGCGTGAGGAGTGCTCACAGGCTTCAGCCCGGCAGAAAGGGCAGGTCCCCATGAGTAAGGCTGCCCTGCTTATTTTGCTTCCTGCCTTACTTAATGCTGAAGTTAATCAGCAAAGTGTTTTCTCTACATGTGCAGGGTGGGTTGCAGCGACTGCTGCTCACCTCTCAGACAGTGTGGTAGAACTGAACGCTGGGAGCTACCTGCATGTCTGCTACAAAGGGCAGGTAATAGCTGTAGTGCTGGCTTCAAGGCAGCAGGAAGAATTCTTCTGTTGGACACCTAATGAACCCCTCTTATGCCAGCGGTGCAAAATTTCCCCTTGTTTCTAGGTGATGTATTTTCTCTCCCAGCTGCTTGTCCTCTGAGGCATGCATGTACCATCCTTTTAACCCTGTTAGCAAGAAATTGGTGAGGAGGGGAAAACAAAGCCTGGTAGCAAACTAGCTTCAGATCTGGCAGGTCTGCTGACCAGCAGCTCCTTCCCTCCAGGTAGCACTCTTCACTCGCTGGTGGCTTTTGAAATACTCTTCATGAAGGGTAGGGAATGAAATCACATGGGAAAGCTGAGATTTTTTTAAAGTCTTTTTTTTAGCGCCATGGCATTTGCATTTTTTACAAACTGTCTGTGGGGGAATGGAGCCACTAAAAGCGGTGGTGGATGTGACATGGCTGTGATAATTACCATGATTTGCTATGCTCAATACAGACTTGCCTTGGAGCGAATCACCATAGAAATCCAGCTCGTTGGGTCCCAGGGGAAAGGCCGGGAGAGGCTGGTTTGCTTTGTACTAAGCCCGTCGGGTTTTCTAGAGGTCTAAAGGAGCCAGTTTGCAGAACCGGCGCCATTCTACTAAAAATGCGATGGAATTAGCAATTCTGAAGAACCTCAGCAATAACATTTTATTTTTGCTGCCATCGCTGCAAAATGGAAGAGAAGAAATGTATTTTCTTTCTCTCTGCTGCTACTGCAATATGGGAGACATTAACTTTGGGAACTAGGAGGCAGACTTAACCTTAGATGCTTCTATTCACCGAAATAAAAAAGAGACATCAGCTGTACATTATGTAGCATCAAACCTGATGCATCTCATAAGAGATGCAAAGGAAAATACCCTCTGAATTTTTAAAGCATGCTTTAGTTCAGTCGGTGAACAGAAGCACCACAAATCAAAGGCCTGCAGCTATGAGAAAAACACTTCAGCGAACGACCTATTTATAAGTAACCTGAAGCAAGCACCAAACTCATGCAATTAGTAAGAAAACATCCCTGCTATTAGAAGAATCGGCAAAGGGATCTTTTGAAGCAAACCTCGTAGTGATGTTGCCACCTCTAGTATCAGTGTATCTTTTGTTTTGATTAGTACCTGTGATAGTTGCTGCTCAGGGGTTGTGGCCTCTTTGGTTATGCTTTTGTCTCAACTGTCAGAGGTAAGGCTTGTCTCAATGAGAGAGGTGCTACCCATTTACTGCTTCACACTTCCCCGCTAATTATTTTTCCTGAAACATCTTTTTTTTCATGTTTTGAACATCAGAGCTCCGATCCATCTGTCTGTGACAGAGATGTTTATTCTTAGTCCAAGATGGAATTTCAGGCTTCTGTTTCTTAGTTACC
>JAVSBS010015249.1:23183-41385 GCA_033124195.1 Coracias cyanogaster | reverse complement strand
AGCAGGGTACTTCTCAGGACTAAATGAGGGCTCTGAAGGAAGTACTGGCTCCAGTTGTCCAGTCACAAGAGGAGTAGCCTCCAAAAGGGTAGTGCAGACTAGGGGTGGGTGTGTTGTGGTTCATGCCACAGGGAAATGTCTGACCCAGAGTTGTAAGTTGAGTCTGACTACAGAAACATTGGAGGTCATCGTCTTCCTTTCTAACTGATTTCTGCTCAGAGCTGAAACAGGAGCAAGGTGGTTTTTGTTGTAAACTGGAATTATAAAAGAAATACTCTGTAGAGGTTACTTTTCTAAGGCTGGGAACACCCACGTACTACTTGAGAAGCATCAAATTAACTTGATGGTGCTGAAGGTGCTGAGCTGGGCGCAGGAAGGTAACATCCGTGCCTTCCTTACAAAGCACTAGCACAGCTAACCTGCAGGAGAATCTGACAGTGGTGAGGTCAAGCAACTCAGCGTTATCCTAGATCCCATCCCTGGCTGCTGAAGGGGGAGGAACAGTCTATGAAGGCCATTTGTCTCGATCAATATGTGTTCCTTCACTCTCGGCAGCTGCGGCAGTCTGCATGAGCAGTCCCCTGGCAGCAGATGTTTCCTCGAAGCCCAAGGGGAAGCCCCTGTGCAGTGCCCCCGTATCGAGCTGGCTCCGGCTCTGCTAATGGCCGATGTTCCAGGCCGGGTTGAGAATGGGGGCTGTGACCTGGCTGTGTGTACAAGGGAGCGGGAAGGCAGGAGATGGTGCCCTGGGGAGCAGGCTGGGCCGGAGGCTTTGCCAGCAGCGCCAGCGCAGACACCGCCAAGCTCTCCTCTTCTTCCCGAGTCTCCGTCCCATTTATGTCCTGCTGCTTTGGGCTTCCCAGATGGGCTCTGTTGGCAGCCGTGCACAGGCTGGGGGGACACAGCCATGGTGCGTGTGGTCCTCAGAGCACTCGTCTCACTGCCTTCTGCTGGCAAACCCTCTCTGTTCTTTCCAGAACACCCTGGAGATGGACATGCTTCACAAGAGGAGGGTGGGCACCTCCTTCCCTGCTTGAAGTGCTCATTCCAGCGCAACGTCTCAGCTTCAAGCCCTCAGGAGCAAAGTGGGCTGCTGAGATTTGCCACCCTCCAGACCTGAATCTGAAGTGAAG
Source organism: Coracias cyanogaster (assembly GCA_033124195.1). Lineage (NCBI taxonomy): Eukaryota > Metazoa > Chordata > Aves > Coraciiformes > Coraciidae > Coracias > Coracias cyanogaster. Next base: position 40,252 of record JAVSBS010015249.1, on the reverse strand, counting down.
AAGTATAATGCCGTTACGGGGTAGAGTTCTGCCTGGGCGTTTCCCAGTTCAGGGCTCCCCTCTGTTACTGGAGAGGTCCTTAGTCCTTAGAGGTGACTTGCAATGCAGAGAGCGATTCAGGTACCTACCTGAGGTGGGAGCTTGGGGTAGAAGGTGTGCAGGGACGTCCAGGAATAAGCTTGAGCCTTCCAAGTACGTGGTGTATCTGTGTAAAGCAGGTCTGCCGAGTGACATCTCCATAACTGATTTTTTAGTCCTCTTGAGAACCAGGGAGAGATGTCCAGGCTGTTGGCACTGTGATGCTTCTGGAACTGGAGCTTGGCTCTTTGGGTGTGGTACCACAGAGTCATGGCCAGACCTCACCCGCGTGTTCTGCTCCTTGGGCTGTGGCTGTCCCAACAGGTCTCGGAGAAGCTGTGTCTTGGAGAAGCATTACAATGTGGGAAAGGATCTGTCACAGTAGCTTTCCTTGTGTGAACTGTGGAAGGATTCGCAGGTTCCAGGCGTGGCACTGAGCACTGATGGGCTAGGCAGCTGGCAAACAAAAAACCTGAACAGAAGCAGAAGAGAAAACATTTGTTCTGTAAATCTTATTGTTCAATGAGGAGCTGAGGTTGAAATTCAAGACCAGTTTTGGGGGCCTGTTACTGGGGTGTCTTGGGTTTTTTTTTCTATAGAGATATTTTCAGAGGAACTTCCTCCATCAAACTAGCTATGTTGTACCTTTTTTCCTTTTCTTTCTTTTTTTTGTTATTTAGCCACTCATGCGCTAGAGTTTCAAAGAGCTTTCAAAATCCAAATGATGGGGACCTGATACAGATTAATCTTATGAAGTGAGGTGTTTCCTGGGAAAGCCTTCTAAAGGAATTTTTTTCATTAGTGAGTCCCTCATTACAGGATTAAAAGCTAAACTCCTTCCTCCCTCATTTCTTCCACAGCTTAGGTTTTCATAAGACCTTTTATGTGTTTTTCTAAGTACTGCAAGCCTCACCTCTTCTGGCAGAAATGCAAGTGTTAATGACACTAATTACTTCACACTACTCCACTACATTTGGGAGCTCTGGCTAGGAAAATCTTTCCTTGGAAAATACAGGAAACCCTCCGTTTTCAGGTTTTTTGCTATGATCTCTGAAGTGTTGAAAATATTCAGAGCCATAGAGTAGATTAATTTCATTGGCTTTAAGTCAGCCTAGATCTTATAGAATAATCCTCTTTTGGCTTCTGAGGTCTTCCCTACCACTTCTAATATTTTTGAGAGGGGATTCAACTTTGTAATGGGAACTTGGGCCTGTTATTATCATATGGATGATGTAGAAATCGTTGATGGACGCTGAGCATTTCGGATCCGAGGGCTCACCCCCCACGGTGACAAAACATGCACAAGAAAAAAGAGTGTGTCGCAAATGGGAAGTGTAGAATTCCTGATGTGAAGTTGTCTGAATTCCAGTAAAAAGGTCATTTGTCTTGTAATCCATATCTAAAAGATATATTCCAGAAGTGGAATGGGAGCAGGTTCAGCTGGGGTGACTATGGCAGTCATAGGAAGGAAGAGCCAAATTTGGAGGGGGAGACGGAGAACTTGTCTTTCTTTAAACCCATTCCAAAACCCCAAAGTATTAGAGAATGGCGTTGCTATTTCTGCTTGTGTTCCAGGGTTAAGCGCTCATGATAGCAGCAGGAAATAACCAATTTTAGCCTGGGTAAGAATGACTGGGGTCCATCACTCTGAAAATGAGGTACAAAAGCGTGCTGCTGGGAACTTAACACTGAATTTTTATTGGCTCTTTATCAGCTGAATATCCTGAGACAAGGAACTGATGTGTTGGTCTGAGAAGGCAATTTCTTGTCTATGACTTGGACAACGTGCATGAGATTTTCCTCATCGGAAAAGAGCATTTGGTCTGGATGGAGAGTGTGTCTTGGTTTAAACATGGGCTGAGTGTTTCAGTATCAGTTCGATTCTGTTTATCCCTGTAATAAAAGCACAGCTCGCTATTGCCTTGAAATGGCTGAACCAGCTGGGTGGATGTTTTGTAATAGAGAACTATTTCCTTTTGTAACTTAAGTACTTAATTGCTTCTAATTGGTTTCTGTTGAAAAGGAGGGTCAGATCAAAATGATAGACCGCAGAAGAATGGATGGAAGAGACAATGGCAACTGCATATTATTAATGTGTCAATAGTATGATCAGAGATGTCGTTATGGAGCAGTACAAAGAAAAAGCAGTAGGAGACTAAGAGGAGAATGTCTGGGAAGAGTCACAGAGGCCATGGAGGGATTCTGGGAAAGGTTGCTAAGATAAGTTGGCAGAAATGCTGCCAAGCAGAATCAGAGAGGCACTATTTGGTGAGGAAGCAGAGACCTCAGATAATCAGTGTCCAAAGCAGCTGATAAGATTGGTCAAAACCTTTGAAATGAGCTGTTAGCAAGTCCTTATGGCTTGAAAGAGCTGGCACAAGGGGCAGAGAAAAAACAGGGGATTGAGTTGGGAATAAAACATGGAACAGGGTTTAAAAATCTCAAAAATAACCAATCCAGTCTAGGAATTTGGGTCAGGTGTGTGTTTTCCTGACCAAATAGATGTGACTGAATCATATTTGTAGTTGAGGAGAACCATGGAATTAACCCTTTGACTGCAGCTGTTTGTACGAGCTGACTTTCATTTCCCTGGTATGACTCAGGATTAACTGGAACCAAATTACTGTGAATGAGAACAGAATCTGATTTTTGATATTTGCTGAGACTTAACCCCAGATTATACCAGAATAACCAGACTGGAACCTTGCTCTGGTTTCAGAGCAGTGAATAACATCACCTAGGCCCCGCTGACTTCTTAACCAAGGCATTTTTTCTTTTGCTTGCTATAAACATATTTAACTATTATCAATGAGTAGAGTACATGCACTGGTGTAAAAATTTCTTCCTTGTCTGCTTTTGTCTTTCAGCTGAAATACTTATGGAATATTTAGTATTGATGTGCCAGAGCTATGCACAGAAATTGTCAACAGAGACTTTGTATCTCTCCCAAGTAAACGCTGCTCGTGCTCACCAGTGGTGCAGTAATCCCCAACCACATTGCACGAGATTAATTAGCTCCAGTGTAAGGTTGCTAAATGATCCGATATACTGTATAGGAGCAAAAGATACCCAGATGAAACAGGTACGAACCATTTGCCCTCCCTCTTTCACTATTATAGATGACTATGTGGCACGAAAGAACCATAGTAAAAAAAAATTCTAAATATCTGAATGAGACCGTCAGCCTTAGAGCAACCCATAATTAAGATTTTAAATGAGTTGGGGACTTCACATAGCCTCAGGATTGATTTCCTTACCAGGTGTCAGGGTGGGCTTGGCAGCAGCAGCAAGGTGCTGCTGTAGCAGACAGCGTTCCGAGGGGACACTGGAGCAACGCTGTAATAACAGCAGCTTTGTGTTTAGCTGTGTATGTAGAATTTAATCTTCTTCTGATTTTAAAGCATTGTTGGTGGCCAGCTGAGGAATCCCACGTGTGTCGTTATGCTCCGCTGAATTACAGAGCACCCCAAGAGCTGACCTTCAGAAGCCAGCCTGAGTTGGTTTTGCCAGCTGAGTTCAGTCAGCGACAGCCTTCGTGTGGAATAGGTGAGAACCCTCCACATTTTCCTCCAGTATTAGACCACATTACCTGAGTGGATTGCACTGTGTGCGCTGTCAAACACCTGCTATCTGCTGACAGGTTGATAAATCTCATTTTTGGCTTTGTACATATTCAGAAATAGGAAATAATGTACACTTTTCAAAATACACTTTACGGGGAGCACCTGCCTCCAGGTATGGTCTTTGTCTCTTTATAACAGCATGTGTCAAGAATTACCCTACTGATAACACTTGAGGTGTTTTCTTCTGACTACTGCTGTCCCGAGTAAATAACTATACAACCTGAACTCCTCTGCTAGCAGAGCTCACCCGTTAAATAACCCTGTACTGGTAACAGCTCTTCCTCTGGCATCTCAAAAACCTTTCTGAGTTATTGCATAAGGAAATACTTCTATTTTAAAAACATGCATCGGGAGGCTGTGAGATTGTAAGAACCTTCCTTCAGCTATTTTAACACATAGATACCAGATACTATTTTGAGAGAGCTTGACTGAATTCAGCTGTCAGAGGACAACGGGTGAATGAATGCCATCCTACCTGAGCGCTTGTTTCAGCTGCAGCACTGTGCTCTGCAGCACAGGCTGCCACAGAGCCCGGGAAGGGCTGTCTCCCAGGGCGCCGGGCAGGCAGAACACATCCTCTCGTCCTTTTTCCCAGCCATCTCTAAAGCAAATTAATGAGAGCAAGTCTAGACCAATTTTTAAAAAACTGCTCAGACAGGCTCTCTCCTTCCTGCTGGCGTTTTGTCAGCACAACGACTGGCTTTTATTCTCTGCATGTAGGGCGTTTGGGGGATCTGAGTCTTCCCTAAAATCAGACTTCTGTAGGGGGAACGGCTCATCCCAAGCGCGTCTGTAACAGGTGAGCTGCTGGGCTGGAGAACAGCGCTGGTTAAATACGTGCCCGGTAGCACTGTGCTGTCCCCACGGCAGCTCTGGCTGCTGCTGTTGCCATCTGCATCGCTTATTTTTACAGGAAGAGTTGGCTGGAGAGCAGCTGCCGTTCTGCCTTTCTTGACTCCATGCATATTTACTCCGAGGCAAGTGGTTGAGGAGCCAACACTCTCGGTGGCTCTGCCAGGAGGAGCACAAGTGACTGTCACCGCAGAGAGCGGGGTGGCAGACGTGTGACGGCGCTCTTGAAGACCAGGGTGTTATGGCTGAACTGCATTGTCTTCAATGAAAAGAACATAGTCACACGGGTTGCTATTTTAATGCCAGAAAACACTTTGAAACAGGACAGATCCTACTCTGTTGAAGAGCTCAGTGTGTTCTCTCGACTATCAGAGCCTGATACACCTGAGATAAGTGTAGTACTACTTGGATGCTCAGAGCTGCTCAGCTTCTGTGGGCTAATAGGAAGCTCAGATTTGGAAGTCTGGAGAGAGGGCCTCCCTAGTTGGCAATTTCAGAGCAATCTGTGATGTGAAGGGAGCAGGACAGGGACTGTGTGGTGCTAAAACTGCTCCAGAAAACCTTGGCAATTACAGTAATTAAGAGAGAAGGGAGATATTTCCTTGAGCAGAGGGACAATTTCTTGTCCCCCCTGGTTTTAGGAGGGGAGGAGCTGCTTGCTCAGGGATCTTTCTCTTTAGAAATTGATGAAGCAGATTCATTCTGATAAAGCCAGAAGCAAAGGTGATGCTGAGTGGGCAGATTTTGTAGCTCCCAAGGTCTCTGGCAGCAAAGGGAGGACAATGGCATGCCAAGATAAGGGGTTTTTTTACATTACAGCAAGAGCTGTCGTGTGCTGGCTTGCTTTCCTCCAAGGTGGGAGGGGAATGACAGTTCTTGGCTCTTTCTCCGCTAGTGGAGAAGATGATCCTAGAACAAGCCTGTCATGATGCAGATAGGCGCACATCTTGCAGCAAATCGGCACTCTTGAGGCGGTCTCTGTACAAGTGTTGGTATATGGGAGGTCAGAGGCAGGAGTTAGTTAACTCGTACCTGTAGGTTTTGATGCAGGCGGCGTCACTTGGTGTTGAGCGATCAAAGGCTGCTGTCATAACCCAACTGCTGCAGGTGTTTTAATTGTACAGACGGTTTTGCGTTAAATCCATAGACAAATGTGAGTGAGTTATGAAACCGTGTTCTCCAATGTGCTGTGTATAGCTAAGATTGTGCAGTGAAGAAGAAAAAAACCACATTTGGAACCATGACAGCTTTTACTAAACGCTGAGGAGAGGGTAAAAAGAGACAGTGAGGGAATAACTTTGTTTCCTCATTCTTTCAGCAGCAAGGCTTAGAGCCGTTGCAGAGATGACTGGTGAAATTTAGAATGGCTTCTGAGTATGTTTACCTTTTACCTGAAGGATCCTGGAGCTTGTGCCACTCTTCTGTGTGGCACGCTGCCAGATTGGGTGACCTGAACCTGTGCTGAACACAAATACCATGTTCCCTTGAGGCAGAAAGCTTTCGGGCTCTTCTAGGAAAGATCTTGGCTCTCTTGCCGGTTTGACGTTGGCCATGTGTCAAGGCAGATGGAAGTGGCCTGTAACAGAATGCTGCAATCATCCCGCCTGGCCAAGGAAGGAGAATGCTCTGAAACGCAAGCCCATCCCCTTGGCAATACCAGGTCGCTGGTCTTAATATGACCCTGGTCATTGGTCCATGCCTTTGATTGGTGATCTTTGTGGGAGCCCTTAAATAGACGTTGTTTGTAGCCCTGGAGACTGCAGCACTACCCGTTTGTAGAGTTTGGAGCCCCACATGGGAGACTCGTGGAAAGCTTCCATGGAGGTGCGGATGGAGAGTGCTGGGGGGAACCTCTTTTGTTCTTGTTGGCCAAACTGCAGAACAAGTATCGTGCTATAAGACCCAAGTGGCTTATCCAAGCGCTGTGTCCCTTTGAGGAAGTGAAGATAACCAGCTTTATTATGAAAGAATTGAAATGATCAGCCGGAAGCAGTTACCCAGTTAAGGGCTGGATCCTGGTCTGTGGAAGACCGGTATAATCGGCTCCGCGTTGCACCCTGAGAGGCCACGCCGAGCAGTCCCGGGACCGAGGGCGAGTGGAGGGCACCCTCGTGCCCTTTTCCCCTCAGCTACAGTTGAGCAATGCTTGACGCAGCCGAACGTCTGGCCCTCCCAGACAGATACAATAACGAGTCTATGAGAATGTTCATACCAATTAAATCTTATCATCCAATCATTCTGTTCCATCACCCCACTTAATTAGCCTTGGTCTTTGGTATTCCAGCAATGCTGTGCCATGCCAAAAAATGAAAGTATTCTTTGTGTGGTCCACACCCAACAACTGCCTCTCTGCCAGCTCCAGTCACAGCAACAAATATTTCTCCTGTGCCAGAGCAGTATCTGCTGGAAAACTTAATTGCTCGCTTCTGTTTTTCAGACCAAAATGGGTTAGAGGGCAAGGTCGTTTCATCTGGGCGGTCAGCTTGTGTCACAGGAGAGGCAAGCTGGTTTCTCATCAGCTGGCTGGTGGGCTTTGTGTGACTCATCATGGTTCATACTCACAACTACAACACAGTTCCTCCCATGTTATTTGTTAACCTGGCCTTTCTCTTGCCAGAAGATCCATGCAGAAAGGCTGTGAAGGAACCCAGATTAACTCCTAGTTAGCAGGCGGCAGCTGTGGATCAGAGCTTCTGCCTGGGTCCTTGTCTGCAGCAGGGGCCACTGGCTTTTTGAATGTATATTAGGTGAGGGCCTGATTTTATTTCATATGGTTGAGAACATCCACACCCAGGCAGATAGCGAACCTTGTTTTTAGCAAGAAAGGCCCTGATTGGGCAACCTGTGCTCTATAAATGACTGGAATATCTTTTTCCTCCTTTCATTTGAGCGGCTCTTGTATGTGTGGCCGAGGAGCTCCGTGCCCTGCGGAATCCAGCCTGGAAGAGCCCTTTGACAAATAGCAATGAAGGGAAGCCCTTAGGAATCTATTCTCAAAACAATGCAGGGGTCCGTTCCCTGATACCCACGGATGTTGGGGCCCATTTTCAGCACAGCAGGAGAGTGGCTACCCACCTACCTGTGACAAGAAATCCATTTATTCCCTGGAAATACAATCTATTTTAACAGCACCGCCACAAATCTGTGCTATGCCATCTGAGGCGTTTGTCAGAGGTGACAAGGCACTCGGCCTATTTTTGTCAGGCAGCAAATCCTTTTTCCTATTTTACTTGGGGCTCAGTCCCATCCTTAGATATGAGCTCACTCCTCTCTTTCACTTACATGGAAATGCTGGGTGCAGGACTCGGGGGAGAATTTGGCTGCTGTCTGAATAGATGACATCTGTAATCTTCTTGCAGATAGGAGACCCAAAGGACACAGGCAGGTGCTGGTCAACATCCAGCCCCCATGGTGCATTTGTAGACCTTACGTGGGGCTTCTCTGCACCTTCAGCTGCCTAGATACAGTTGAAAATCGGCCTTTGGGAGACTGTTTGCTCTCGCCTACAGAGGTGGGAGCTGACTCTGTTTCTCCTGATTGCCTATACAGGACCTTAATCATCACCATAGTCTTCCTCTTGCCAAAAAGTCCCATGGATGGTTTGTCTGCTGTACATTCCAGCTGGATGTGCTCCTGCTGCTTGTCCTCTATGCAAAAGCCTCTCTCTATAATCCAGAGAAGGACTAATTTCAGAATTTACATGAATGTGAAATCGTCCCATCGCTCGTAAACTTGAGTCACGTGAGGCACTGGATTTCTTGAAAGCAATGGCAAAATACACACTCACCTCCACTGAGCTACAATTTCTTGTTCAGCTTGTGGGCCTGCTCCTGGGCTGCCCGGAGTCACTCCAGAAGTGCCACCATCACTGGTATTAACTGATATAAACCCCGAGCTCTCCTCTCTCTCCACTCAGAGTGGCGGTTCTTTAGGAAGTTGGGGTTCCTGGAGTCCGGGGGTGACTGGCAGCCGGCACAGCCTTCCTCTGCAGGTATCAGTTCAAGATTTCGCTGCTTTTGCTTTGAACCTGAGCAACATCAGCGCTGGCGTGTGAAGCACAACCTTGTACCGAGAGGGAGCCGAGCTCTGCCGGGGCGCAGCGTGGCTCCCACAACCGTGCAGAGGCTCGTTTGCTTTCTGGGCTCTGTAAATCTCTTTCCTACCCTCCACACAAGGCTCTGGGGATCTTCTATCGGGTAATAAGTTTAAGTCCGAATAATGAACTGTTCGGGATGATGGATGGGGGATGTTGTGCACACACCCAGAATATGTCATTTCCAATCAAAAGGAAAGCAATTGTTTCCATATGTTGGCACGTTTATGACCTTGGTGTTGAGCCAGTCGTCTGGCTGCGATCAGGCAGCAACATCTAACACTGATGGAAGATCATACCTTGGAAGTGGGGTGCTGACTTGAGGCCGTATTCCTTAAAAGGATATAAACTCTGAACGCTTATCCAGGATGTAATTTATGATTCCAGTATGTTTTGACTTTACAGAGATGAAAAAAATTGTCCTTTTGTGTATGCATATATGCATAAAAATTCCTTCCTGCTCAGCAGACCCCTCTCCCCCCAAAGGAATCCAATCAAACAATAGCTGGTGCTGGTTTATGTGCTAGCTTGGCTGCATGGGCTATTTGCCTGCTGAGGCTTAGGAGGATTCCTCCTCTTTCTAACCCAGCTCCTCAGAGGTATTTTAACAGCTAGATCCAGTTTGAAGTTGCTCAGCTGGAATGCAGGGTCTTTGACTAGATTTTTAGAGATGCCTTGCACCTTCCAAACCCATCGGTTTGGGGGTTGTTTTGTGAAGTGTCCCCCTAGTTGCATGTTGCTGCGCAACTCGATTAATAGAATTTTCAACCCTCCGCAGTGAGGTTCTGCTGTGCATCTGCATCACGTGCAGACACGTACCCCAGGGAGGTGATAAGTTAACCGCTGCTGGAAGAGGGTATTTTTAACCTGTGAAGAAGCCACCAGCTTAAAATATTCTGCAGGTTCCCCAACTATCTGCATTTCCCTGAACCACCAACACTGGAGAGACACAGACTTCCTTCTGCGTCACAGCCAGGCCTTTTGGATAATCTCAGTGTGGAGTTCTAAAAAATCCTTTCTCCCCCTTTTCAGTCATGTGCGTGGGGTTTTTTTTGTTATTTATTGGAAATATTAACTTACTATGGCTCTCTACTAGAATGTTTACATAATATATTATGAATAGATTTCTGATGCCTAAAATTCCACTGAGAGAAAATGAACTAAGGTCTTTTTATAGAAGATTAATTTACAAAACTACGGTGCTGAAATGTATTAGGATAGGTAATGTATTCCAAAGCTAACAAAACTTACTTTGTGAGTAGTTTATGAAGAAAATAGTTTTGATCTTCTGTGCAGGTGTTCAGATCCTGAGGAAAAAATCCTCACTGCTTTTATGTGAACCACATGCACACGGAGACCTTCAGCAGCGGCATTATTCACATGTGGTTTTGAGCAATTTGGATTCTACCTTGTCTTTAAAGAATGGCATTTTGTGTGCAGCAAAAGCAGAGCCTGTGGAATTGAGAGTGACGTTGTACACGCAACTACTGCCGTGGTTGCTGCGAATATACTTCTTATCTCTGTATCCTCGTGTGAAAGCGGGGACCTAGAACTGCTGTCTGATTTTAGTTTTCACCTACAAGGTCTTCCTCGATGGCATGTATAGATTCGGTTATTCAACACTGTCATCAGGAAGCAGATAGACAGCTTACAGCTCTGCCAAAACAAGCACTCCTCCTCCGTACAAATACAGGAGTGTTAATTCCAAGCGTGCATCATTCCTGCACAGAAAGTTGCAGGCTTCAAGCTTGCAGGGCTCCATCGGCAGCTACAAACCTCTGCGCTTTTGTCGGAACTTCAAGAGTTAGGTTTGCACTTCCAGCCTGCAGGTATTCCTGTTGCCCTTCTGCAGGTGGTGAGAGCACCCTGTGAGCTTTTAGCTGTCATTGCCCGGGACTGCTCTAGAATTGCTGAGTAGATGAGTCACCTTAGTACTAATTAGCCACTTCCAGCATCTCAATGGTCTTTGGTGTATGTCTCAATACCAGCCGTATGCTAATCTGTGTTAATTACAAGCTTGATGAGGTGGCTGGTTTGTGAGGAGATGGGGAGATTCCTTTCCCTTGGTGGTCTGCGTAGGTGTTCCTCTGAGCCTGCCCTGCACCCAGGCGCTTCACACAGCCTGTCACTTGGGTTGACCTTGAGGAGCTCCTCCTGTTGACCTCTGTTTCCCTATCTTCTCAGTGGCGTATCTTGTTTCCTCTGCTATTATTCTAACAAAGGACGTGAGGTTATCGTACTTAGACTCCTGTACCTGATCTGGCCTTTGCTGCTACATGGGGCCCACGGACCCTATTTCTGTGTGATGGTGCGTGTCACCAAAATAAATGTCCTTAAATTAGCTGGGTCAGTTACTGGGAGTGCTCTGGCTGTGGCAGCAGAGAGCTCGATGTAGGCTAATTATGGTTCTTTTAAGTGTTTTTTGAGAAAATGTACTCTTTTGAAATTAATAATTATCTAGTTAATAAAGATACTTATCAGCATATGAATGGAATATCATTATTACATATATATTTTTCAACAAGAGCGGCCTCTTTTGGCTTGGTCCAGCAGAGGCATAGCAGTAAGTCAGCATCTGTTCACTTGCTGCTGGTGGTATCGCAGGGATGCCAGCTCTAAATGGACTCAATTCCAGCTCTGCTCCCACATCCAGGGTTTATTGGAGGGTTTCGTGTCGCAGTGACTCGAGCAGCTGTGCTGCCACTGTGCGAGTGGAAGTGCAGTGGCCTACATTTCAACAGCGATTAGTGAGACGACCTGACCCGTTAGAAATGCTTTAAGCAGCCCTGCTTTCCAGAAAGCTTTGAGCACTTGTCTACCAGCGGAGCTGCTCTTACACCGTGTCTTGAGCTCAAAATTCAAAATTGCTGCTTGTTTTTTGTGAGTTTGATACAGGCTGTTTAAATTCTGCTTGGCAGTTGGTTTTTTTCATCTTGTGCCTGGATGTGTCATGGTGCAGAGTAATGGGTCAGTCTGTGTCTCATGAAATATTAACAGCAAAAGTGATTCACGTTCGTTTAGAGGGCAGACCTGTTGTGTTAGTGGATGGAAGACTGCTGATGAAAGTGTAGGGGCAGCTGGTACCAGACCATTGATGGTGCAGTTTCTAAGCTGCCCTGAGGAGGGATCGAATAATGGGAAGAGGCGAAACGTTCATGGGGAAACAAGAAGAGACCACAAGAAATATTCATGCACCTGCCAAGTGATCCAACAGACCTTTCTTGTCCTGTACTTCCAAAATGATCCCACTGAAACGCTTTTCCAAAACCTGCCAGCCTGGCCTTCCTGCTGACCCCAGTGGAGCCAGGGCTCTGAGGCCACCTCCGCAGGGCCCGGCGGGCACAGGCAGGGCCGAGCGCCCGCCCCACGGTGCCCGCTTCCCAGGCACTGGGAGCTGTGGTCGCACTGGTCTGGCCAGGCAGCTGGGGTGGCTCGAGGAGAGCAGCTCTCGCTTCTCCTCTGTGCAGCTCGTGGTGTGCTTGTGTGCGCTGCCTCCCCTCGGGGACCACAAAGTGCTCCCTAACAAGATTATCCTTTTCAGTTCCACTGGCAACTCCTAGAGCATCCAGAGGTCTTCCAGAGGTGCTGCAGGAACAGATCTCCGTTAGCCACCAGGACAACGCCAGGCGCTGCAGATGAACCCGTCCGAGGAAAGGTAAGACAGTGTGCATCCTGCGTGGTTAAAAGTGTCCAGGAAGGTGGAGGAGCGTGTTTATCCCAGAACTTCCGACTGTCTGCTCAGTGTGAAGCTTTGCTGTCGGATGCTTTAGAATTGCTCGCGGTCGATATTAACGACATGCTCTTTTTGGGTTCCTTGTGCACGCTCCGTTCTGTGCTCGTGTGTCTCGTAGCACCCCGGCTTCCTGGAGGTGAGGTAAACAATAACCCGGCCATACGTCACGTGGCTGGGATTGCTGAGGAGCCTGTTGATGCTGTGGCTTCACTGAACCCAGCTGGCTGCGTGTGAGAAACCTGGAATGAGCAAGATGTGGACAAGGACTAACGCGGGAGGGCCTGTTTTGCTGCAGAGCCTTAACTTTCGCCAGGCCTCGGCTCGTAAGAGTTCCTATGTACGGTTAATGCGTTGCTTATAAATCAGTGACTTAGTACAAACAGGGGACTGACCCGCAGGCTCTGACAGAGCTCAGCAAAATGCTAAATACAGGATTTGATTGCAAAAAAACATTTAGAGACGTGCAGGGATGGCTTGTTTCCACTTCTGTTTATATATTAGAAAAGAAAAACAAAACAACAAAAAACCCCGTGTGTCTCTGATGAGCAAAATCATTCAGGATGCAGTCATAAATCTCGTGGCCTACAAAAGCAGCAGTTCAGAATCGTATCCATAGCAACCCGCGTAGCAAGAGATGAAATCTGATATGAATAGTCTCGTACAGAAGAGCCGTATGCAAGTCACACACGCTCTGAGGCAGAGCGCTTGTGAACCAGGGAAAATAAGATGCGTTTTCTTTTACTTGTTGCTTCTTTCCAAGTATTCCTGCCGTGCCCTGTTTCATGAATAAAACGGGCGGACAAACCAGCTATTATTCCATTGCCTTCAGCTATTCGGACCCAGGCCAATGGCCAGTAGAGAGGCCGAGAAACAAGCGTAAGCTCTGCCAGCACTTGAGCTAATAAATGAACTCAGCTCACAGCTGCATCTCCGAGCTGCTTATGTTCCCCTGGTTAATGTCAACCTTGTTTCCCCTTCCAGCGACATGGAGCTTTTGTGTGCGCAGAGATAAAACCAGCAAGTGGTCGATAGTTCCTAAGGGAACAGAAATATTCCTGAGTGCTAGAGGGTCATGTTCACTAGAACGGCCAAAAACAGAGAAAGGAAACTCAGTGAAAAGCCGAATGACCTCACCCAGTCTCTTCCTGCAGAATTCCTAGGAGACAGTAGGCTCTGAAAATGGCTTATCAAAACCAGACGTCAGAGCAATCGCCAAGGCATACCCCAGAACTCCTGTGAGAGGACAGGAAAGTTCAAGCATTTCTCAGAGAAGCGAAGTGGATGTTGGCTGCCCTGCTGGGGAGGAGCCCTCTCCATCCCACCACGAAACGGCCATCGGTGGATGGGGGGTTACCTGCTGCCTGGGAGAACGCGCAGACACCAATACCACCGTCAGCAACCGACACAAAAAGAGCCTGGAGTCGCTGCTGGGCCGGCACAGTTGCTTGTTCTGATGTCAATACCCCCAAACACAAGCTGACACCAGTGAATCGTTGGAGGGAACACAATACTTCTTTGACGTACTGACAGCTGCACCACGCTTTGATGTCTCTGGAAAACTGTCTGTTTATCAGAACCATTTTAGTGGTGAAATTTCACTGCCTTCCCAGCCTCTTGATTTCTTCCTATGCATTCTGTAAGATGCTTTTTAAGTTGGTTGACACTTTCAGAGCTGCTGGTCAGAAGCAGAAGTCACTGTGGTTCTTGGAAAGGTATTGCATTTTTCAAACCAGTTATGCTTTTATTATTTTGCCGGTTGCTGGGTGTTTTACGTAAACGGCTTTTATTTACACCATCTTTTTGGATGCTGCAGTGTGAAACGTAATTTTGCATGCCTCGTGGTGTCAGCTTGTGATAAATGGAAGCCATTGTTGCTTCCGTAGGAAACAATGACAGCCAAGAGGGACAATTTGCTGCAGTCCACAGGAATGCAAAAATAATATGTCACTGCTCTCTACAGCTAATGAAGACAAACCCTTGGAGCAAGCCCTTTTGAGGGAGAAGAGAATGCTTCTGAGTAAGATTTAAGTCTATAATTTTGTTCACATTGGAGCATATCAATCAAGAAAAAAAGCTAATTTACTCTTTCCCTCCATCCTAAAAGAAAACAATTGTTCAGGAGACTGAAGGCCAAGTGCCCAGAGCATCTCCCCTAACCAGCTTTTAATTTTATCTCTTCAGAAGCACCTGAACATTGATCCTGGACTCTCTCATTTGTAGCCCTGTGCAAGCAGCACGTAGTGCACATCAACTGTGTTTTCCAAAATAATACTATATGAATATTTTTCTCTCCCATCTGGAGCTTCCCAGAGCCTCTGTCTGTGCCTGCTCACCTTCCTGAATAAATTAATTCAGTATTCTCCAAGTAGAGCAAATATCATTAGAAGCACAGGTATTATTATTTTAAATAATGAAGAAATGTCTATTACAGGATAAGAGGGCACGTACCTGACAAATTAAATGAGAAAATGTATTGCCACAGGACAGCCATTAGAGGCATGTTCATTATTCAGTTGTACTAAGGCACTATAATGATGCTCGTTAAAGGCAGAGGAAAGTCAGTGTCACTTGAAAAAGAAGCTGGACTATTAACTGATGTCATCAAAGGAGTCGTCTGAGGGGACTTGTGTTCTGGAATTTAAAAATCATCTAGAGAATCAGCAGGTGCCATGGACAAGCTCAGAGTTAAGTTTCTTTCATTGCAGTGAGAATAATTTTAAAGTTAATAATCACTGTTGTTACTGTCCGTACTCCAGTAGAAATGGTCTGACTGCCTAAATCCTTACTGGTGTGACTGGTTTCTACTCGTGAGAAACATTGCTACCTATGGCCTACAAGGGAAGACATTTCCAGCCTCTGATTCATATTCCCTAAAAGCATTGCACGTTGTGCAGTTCACTTCATACACAGTTTAATTTCTGCGTTAATCAGCCTATAAATACACACCCCAATGCCTGTCCCGCCCTGCACCACACCAGGGTGCCTCTACTTTAATCTTTTTGATGTCTCCTACTCTCTATCAGATCTACTGTTTGAAGACGTTTCATTTGTCCTAAGCTTCTCTGGTGAATTCACAGTGCCTGCCCTGGCTGTTTGATCGTGTCCCTCTGGAAGATCTATGATCCAAGTACAGTTATCTTCTCTGCTTTCTAAGCTCCTTACTTTAACAGATTTATTGTTTTGTTGGTGACACTTTTTATTTCCATCAAGTGGCAGTGAAAGCGTATTGTTAGTCGCTGTACCTACGGAGAAATCGGTTCCATTTAATTGGAATTTGTTACCAACTGCGTTTCCGCATTCCGAAGATAGCTTTCTCTTCTATCAGTGACATCATCAAACGACACAACACACAGAACCTCCCTGTCACAGAAGGAAAGACATCTGGGATAAATCTTCCTCCTCCTTTCTCGTTCCGTTTGTCTCCTCAGATACATACACGTCAGGCCAAAGCCCTGTACTCTGGTGCCCAGGGCCTCTAGCCGTCCTTTGGAGCTCTGCTCCGGGTGGACCAGAGCAGTTTACTTCTCCAAGGCATTCACACCGCTAGGTTTGACCAAAGGCTACGTAGAAGTTGGCCATTAACCAAGGTAGCTGATCCTTGCGCATCTGCAGTGAGCTGTTCTGTGCCTTGAGCCCCGGAAGCAACCTTCATGGGTTGGTCCCAGGTGGCAAATTTTGGTCCAGAAGGAAGCTGCAAGGGAGGAATTTTGTAAGAGAGCTCTAGCAGAAGGCTCCTAAACCTTCGCTCGCAGATTTTGGCATGAGTGTGGGCTATTATTAGAAATAAATGCCATGTGCAAGAGTTGGGTCTTGGTTTATCTCCCTTTTTTAAAGTCAGTGATTTTGTGAGCCAGAGACTAAAAAAATATGGTAAAATCTTTGCAGTGTGCTGACATTTTAGGACTTGTTTTAGTGAATACTAAGCCTAGAAGTTCCCAGTATTGGTCTCCAGAATGTGCACTTGAGCCTTCAAAGTGTTCACTGACTTTTTGTGACATTTGGCTGTATTGTTAGGAGCTCGGTCGCGAGGAATTCTTTCAGAAGCCATGCTACCCGGTGTGTGGGGGTCGTTGCAACAGATTAGTCTGTCACTGATCAGCCTAAAACGTGGTGTGGCACTCGGCTGGGTGAGGATGCATCCACTTCTGGTCTAGCAGCAAGTTCATCAGTTCTAGCCTTCTGTAATATGGATGCTAAAATACATGACGTTAATGGTAAAACAGCTGAAATACATGATGTTATGGCTTATTACCGGACTCTACGGCCAGTCGTCGGCTGGGAATGGTCTCTTTGCCTGTGCTTTGAGTCACAAACCGGCGGCACCGAGGTTTCCAAAGCTGCTGCTTGCGTCTCGTGGTAGAGCTTCACCTCCCTTCTACGTATGGCTGCTTGGGAAGAGCAGCCGGAGGTGCCAGTATTTGAGCGTTACGTTGCGCAGGCATTTTACATGCCAGCTTAAGCCACCATAGCCTCGTGTTCCTGTGACGTGTGTGCCTGTGGCAGTGGGTGGTCAGCACGTTCAATAGAGCGGCAGCTACCCGAAGGAACAGGATGCGCTCTAGAATCAAAATAACTCGTAAGGTGCCATGAAGTCTTTTCCAGGCATCTTTAGTTGTAGGGTAGGGTTGAAGTCAATGGAAGCGCTGCCACAGGCTCCAGCGGGGGCTGGATCCAGCCCGGTAACCGCGCT
>JAVSBS010015249.1:0-16449 GCA_033124195.1 Coracias cyanogaster | reverse complement strand
CCCATATCCTTCCTACAAGACAAGTTGCCGGGCCATCCAGATACATCTGCAGGGTAAACACGTCTGTAATAATTGAGTGCTTATGCCCTGCTTTGTTAAGCCCTCTACTAGTTCAAAAGTCAGTGGGGGTAAGTAATAGATCCTGGAGCCAAGTGAGATGATTGTGTACTCATTTACATTTCAATGTCCGCCTTGCTCTTCCAGTTCACAGCTCTTTCACGGCAGCCTCGATGATATCTGGGCCCTAGGAACAGAGTGGCAGATCTGAAGGCATGTGTCTGTGCGCTGAGCTCTGTCCGTGGCAATTACAAAATCACAGCACTTTGAATTAGGTGGGACCCTTGCAGACCTTACTTGGAGAGCTGTGAAGCTCGAGAGGCGCCGAGCGCTGCCAGCCTTGCTGCTTTGACCTCTTCTCCCATCTCCTCACACTCCGTCCCTTTTGGCCTCTCAAAGTGAGCGTAGGGCAGCGTATGTGCGCAGCGACCTCAGTGCTGCAGCCTCTGAATTTCCACGTGATGACAGGACATCTTGGTGCCATTGCTTTGGAGGGACCAAGAGGGATTTGGGAGGCTCCGAGCAGGCAGGAAAGGAACGGAGAGGACAGGGCGTGGAGTTCTCGGAACCATTTCCTCAGTGGTTGGTGCGTGACCTTGACCACGTGATTTATCTAAACCTAAGTAGGATCTCAGAGCTTTGGATTCCAGGACAGCCACGTACAGAGCGAGAAAGAGTCACAGATAGGTTGAGATCCACAGAGAACACTCGCGTTGCTTGAGCCCGTGCATCGCTCTACCTTTAAATGATGAGCAAAAGGCCTGCTTGAAATTGCTGGGCCGTTTTCCTACCAGCTTTGCTGTTTCTTAGAATAGCCCTCGTGTTCTGCTCAGCTGGCTGCTCATGGGTTAAATATCATTTGCACTCATTTCTTTCTTTTATGACTGGAAGAGTCTCCGCTAGACAATGCATGGATATTAATTGCAGGTTTATTACCTTGCTCAGAGGTGTTTGTTGTTTGCACAGCTGAGCTGTGTATCTCAGGAGAAGAAAAATAAATGTTCTTGTCCTAGGAAATGCCAGTGACAGGCTTTAAGGCTCAGCAATGCATTTACATTGGTTCTTGTCAGAAGAGGGGAGGCAAAACATTTGGTTTTGGTTCAGGAAAATCCCTTCTAGCATCACCAGCGGTGGGCAAAAGAGCAGTTTGATGGGAGAGCCACAGGGCCTGGCTTTGAGCGGTGGAAAAATACCCAGAAGAGCTTGACATGGCTGAACATTTCCTAAGCAGAGCTGCAAGAGGAGAGCATCTGGTGGAATTAATTGCCTGTAATTTTTTTTGAGGTGATGGTTGAGTGTAAGTGGCTGCAGCAGAGCAGAGATCAGAAGGGTGAGAACAGGTTTTTTCACCAAGAAACGTCACCGGTAAAGCATCTCAACAAAAATCAAAATAAAAGCAACACGCAGAGACGATGTTAAGACATGGATATCTCCCCAAAAGGAGAAAACATGAGGAAACATACTATAGAAAGTTCAGAAGTGCCAATAAATGACACAGCTGAGAGTTCCCGTTCCCCTTTTTCAGTAGCTTGTAAATGCCAGATTTGAACTCATCGTACAGCAGAGTCCCGCCCTGTGTCAGGCTCAGGCTGAACTTGCTCTTGCTCCGCGTGTTTTCACTTTCAAGTAAAGCCCTTCAGCTCTTTCACAACACAGTGCGCCCCGTGTTTTACGATTTTTTTTTTTTTAATAGGTTGGTTAAACTTCATTGACTCACAGTTTAGGAAGGCAGTTACCACAGATGTGTGGTTTGCCGCTTCTGGTGAAAGTGGCCTGAATTTAGTCATTGAAAACCCCAGAGAACCTGTAACACCATCTACCAAGGACAGACTTGTTGGCATTTGTCAGCTGAGGTCAGGGAAGAGTCTGTCGGCACCGAGCGTGTTCTGGCACACACCATTGTGGCAGTTCTTCCTCTGACTGCTGGGCAAAAGCTTTGAGTTATAAAGTGCAGGGAAACCCCGTTTCCTGCACTCTCACTGATTCCCCGGCCGCTACACCAGCTGCAGGAAGGAAACAGAGAAAGCAGACTGATCTCCGCTGGGAAATGGAAACAAGGAGGGAAAGAGACCTACTTGGAGAAGTAGGTAAGGGACAGAGATGTGGCAGAGCTGGGATTTAGGAGGGGTAAAATCCAGAGCCAAAGGTGAGCAGAGGGGAGAATCTGGATCTGGGACAGAGAAAGGCAGGAGAGGAATTAGATTGAGGAGAACCAAGGGAAGGAGCATCTAAACATGATTCCAATGCTCTCCCCACAGAACTGCGTGTTCCTGAAGCTTGGTGCCATCGGGAAGTACCTGTGAGGCCCACAGCGGTGGATAAGCCCTTCTCCTGCTGGAGGCTCGGCCGGGAGGCAGCGCACAGCAGGGCTGCGGAAAGCTTTTCCTGGGTACCGCTGAGCATCCTGCCTGTGAGTACTCCCATCAATTCGCTGACGTTGGGGAGGTGCTTGGATATGTGTCGTCCTGGATACACTTCAAGGTTTGGATGGTGTGTGAAGAAACAGGCCTTGGATGACTCACTGAAAAACTGCAAGACCGCTTGAGCACTGGGAGGGAACGGGCTGATCCGGGGATGAGAGGCAGCTTGGAATCAAACTGGGGCTGCAGGGACGTTTTCTAACCGGCTGCTGCTGTGCCGGTGTTCCTGAAGGACAGCAAGTAGCCAGGCAAGGCGGTTTGAAAGGGTAGAGGATGGAGGAGACAGACCTTTGCGGGATATATCAGGGTGAGGGCTGGCAGAGTGGAATTCAGTATAGCATCATGAACAAAACTAAGGGGTTTCAGGAGCCTCACTAGATAAACAAGTAGAGACTGGAAGCCAAAAACTGGGGATTGATTCTGGGGGTCAGGAAGCAGCAAGGTATCTTAGTTGTGAGCACCAGAAAAACAAAAAAAAACCAAAACAGCAAAGAAATGAGAAAAACAGTGTTGAGAGCAGAAAGGCGGGCATCAAGTGACATGTAGAAAATGAGGCAAAACAGACTATCTGCTCGTTGCTATTGGGGACCGCTCTTCCTGGAGACAGAAAGAAGGCTGGGGCCCAATGGAAAAAATAGTGTGTAACAGTTCATAACACAAAGAAGGCTGAACTAAAATTGCGCAAGCAGCTCTTTGTCTGTGGAGGTGGGAGAGGATGCTGAAAAGTTAAATTGAAGCCAGAGGAGTGGTTTGGTAGTTTTTGTTCTGAGGGTTTTTTTGTTTTCAGCAAGGAGGGTAAGTAATTACCGCAACAATGTAATAGGGTACATAATGACTGATGAATCTTCTTCCCCTTGGAACCTCTAAGTCTCCTAGGAGGACAGGCCTAACCAAGATGTAATCCAGTTTAGGCAGAATTTATTGCTGGGGAAGGAAATGATGATGGGGACATGGAGGCTTATGTAAGAGCGGCATTAATGTGATTACTCCTAGTTGTGAAGTCTCAGATCCTTAAATTCTGGCATTTCTGCATGTGGTGTGCTTGGCCACAACTTGAATGCTGTTCCTCGTAGAGTTGGGTTTGCATGTGCGAGTGGAGCTGAGGAAGGAGCAGAAAAGCTTTTACGGAGGTGGTGGCCGCTGCGCCGGTTGTGTTGTGTCCTGTCTGCTGCCCAGGCGTGGCCGTGCAGCGTGAGCATCGCAGGAAAAGCCAGAGGAGGGGTCGTTTGGGCAGGGCCCAAATCTCTCCCGGAGTTCCAAGGTCAACAGGGACCAGATTACACCGGAAGATGCTTGTGGCTCTGTGCCTGCTTGGTCCCATTTCCAGCCTTCCCTGTGAGAATCGGCTGCTGCGAGGAAGCTGATCCTGACCTTCAGGCATATGCTTGTCCCTGGTGACAGGGAAGTTCTCCTGCAGCCCAGGCATTGGCAGAAATGAGGTGAGAGAGGAACAGGGAGCAGAACAGAGAAAGCTGGTGGAAGAGAAGGCTGCCAGGAGCTGGTGGCCCAGGTGACCTGGTGCCTGCAGGCCAGCTCCCTGCCTGCCCCTGCCGCCCTCCCTCCTGCTGCGGCCGGAGGAGCAGGGAATAGGGCACGTGGATGGGGGAAGATGTGTGCCTTCCCATCTACGGTCTTGTCTGGGGCTTCAGCACAAAAACCAGAGCCTGCTGGTGTTTTGGAAAGAGGAGGCAAGCCCACAGGCCAGGCTGTGTCTTGGGTGGAGACCTGTTGGCCCTGAGGAGTGGGCAGCAGGCCAGTGGGCTGGGGCCAGGTCCCATGGCCTCTGCTATCTTCTGGCATGGAGGGCTCCACTCCTCCCAGCTCTTGCAGCCAACATATGCTGCTCTCTCCCTGCACCCAGAGAAATTTTTGTGTAAAACCTAGCTTGGATTTTAAAAGAGATCTCTACTGAACTTCTATGAGAAGCTGTCCTGATTTCTGCAGAGGCTGGGTGGGTATTCTGCACAGGCCTGCTTGCCCACGGCTTGTTCACTGATGCCATCAGGCACTGGTGAGACCCTTGGCTGGTGCAAAACTGCCCCATTTTCTGCAACGAAGTCATGCCAATAAAAATCTGAGGGGTGTCAATACCGTGTGAAAATCCCACTGTTCTGCTTTCGGATGTGCCACCATTTAGGCTGGATTTTAGGGCAAAATTAGAAATCAAAATAAGAATCTCAAACAGGTCTGGGTGCGCCCTGGGGTTGGGAGATAGGCGAAGCAGTTCTCTGGGATCCCTCCCACTCCCAGTTTCCACTGAGCTCAAGGCACTGGAAAGGCAAACTCGGGTTTGTTTTTCATCAGGTGCAGTTCTCTGAGGAGATACGCGGAGGAGAAATGGCTGTCACCTGAGAGAATCTCTCTCCCTTTCAGCTGCTTTGGATTCCAGAGAATTCCATCGATATGCACACAGGAAAAAGGATTCTGTCCTAAGAAACTGGATGAGGTTACCCAGTCCAGCCAGCACTCTGAATTCACATTTGCAGATCTTGGAAGGCTCTCTCCGTGACACATGCATTCAAAGCCAACCAAGCACACAAACTTCTTGCAGAACACATAAAAACTGTCTTTAAAATCTTTTCTTCACGCGCTGTCTCCAGCGCCACAGAAATCTTACTCCTTTTAAGTATGGGCAAGGTGTTAATATGCTTGGCTGACTGGAGAGCGAACAAATACCTTTGACATCCAGCTTGGCTGTGTTTCTTGTGGGATCTGCCAAGCATTCTTTAGATGTCAAGGTCTGGGATTTATACGCTGGGAAGCGCATGATATTTTGAGGGCGTAGAGTTAACTAGTTTTGCACAAAATGTACTAGTTACGTAAAAGTCACATTTTAATATGAAATGGGTGCCTTATGGAAAATGCAAAGTACAGAATCAGGAAGCGAAGCTCTGTGTTTCTGCAGGGCGCAGGTGCAGCCCTCGGACTGGCTTCTCCACCCTCGTGTGTTACTGGGCTTCAGCCGTGAGCTGAGGGTTCCGCTGAGAGCTGAAGAGCTCTTTGGAGTTCCATGTCCACTCTCCTTGAGTTTCACCTGTGGCAGAGTCTGTTTTGTTTTCCCCTGGGATGTCCGTGTGAAGGTCCCATTTCCAAAAGCCGAAGTAGCCGGATAAGCCCAGGCATTTTGCAGCATAGAGAAGTGGATTTCCCCCTGGACTCCCTGAAGTTTCCTTGATTTCTGTTCATGATCAGAGGAGAAGAGAGCTTTATATGAGGTGGGCATCCTCCTCTTCACCTGGACCAGCCACTCACTGCACTGCCACTGTTGCTAGCCTTAAAGTTCCAAATCCCCCAAGCTAGATCCTCCTGTGAAGTCACTGGACTTGAATCTCATGAGAGTGAAGAAAAAAGGAAAGCGGGTGAACTTCTTATATTTACCTTTCAGATTTTCATCTTTCAGAGGTCTCAGATGCATTATTGAAGCATTTTTTTCAACAGCTAAAAGAGAAAATACTTATTTGATGGGTAGAACAGCATGACCTGTAAAGAGATCTGACATTCTTCTGCAATCACTCCACTCCAGCAGCGGGGTCTTCAGAGAAAATGTCCAATGTCTTAGAGTTCTGGTAACGGCGTAAGTGCCAGCAACACGGCCACTCAGCCAGCTCTGTCAGGAGAAGACGGCTGCGTGATACGATGCCGTGATCTTCCCTGGCTGGAGCCCGAGCCATTGTTCCCTGTGCACAGCAGCCTCTTCCCAGCTCAACATCCTTACCAGGACAGCGCTGCTGTTGCACTTCTTTGAATTAACAGGACTTCTCCTCTAGTCCCTCAGCTCCTGCCCGAAAGCGCGATGTTGTAACTCCTCAAAACGAGACAACTGCCGAAGTGAACTGTGATGGTATGTTCAAGAAAAGGTATTTTTTTGGGAAGCATCACTGGGAGGCCTTGCAGAGACCAGTTGCTCCCCGTTGGTGTCCGTAAACGCCTGGTGGCATCTCTGGGACAGATTACCTCAGCCCTCGAACCAGCCTCCGGCTTGGTCAGAGAGGAGCTGTTGGAGTGCCGTGCAAATTAAGCTTCTCAATATTGTTTTGAACTGGCTTGTTCCAGCTCTGCAGGCTCCCAGCTCTGCTGGGGGGTCCTAGGGGCGAGGTGCAAATCAAGCCCACGCAGCAGTGGGTCTGTACCGGGAGCTTCCCGTGAGGCCAGCAGGGACCTGGCCTCCAGCGAGCTAGTTGGGGCATGGAATATTTATGAGAAACCTGTGTTTTCCAGCAATTACTGTCTGCCTGCCTTTCAAAGCAGGCTGTCTCCACTCCTTCCAGGCCTGCTGGCTAGATAAAGGTGCTACAAGGAGGAAAAAACTGAGCCTTGTAATTAATTTTTTTCTTAATTAAAAAAACCCCAACCTGATGGCAAGCAGGAAACAACCAGCCTTTTTATAACTTGTAGGTACTGAAAAAACATAAATACCTTAAAAACCAGAGGCTCATGGTGGGCTGCAGGCGTTCTTAAGCACAGTGGTCTTGTCTGTTGTCATTACGTGCACAACTAAAGGGCGTTTGTCATACCTTTGTTTTATTTTAGTTAGTAGGAAGATATTTCCAAACAACAGCCCCAGGATGGAAAGTGAGGTTCTCATCCTGGCCACTGGATGTAGCAAAGATCTGCTGGGAGGCTTTGTTGAACTTCAGAGCGTAAAAATACACGGAATGAATGTGCCTTTACTGTGAGAAGCAGATACGGGTTATTCCTACGTACATTCCATAATGGAAAGTCTCTGGTTTTAGGTGGATGTGGATCCACCCTGAACAGGTTTTTGTTTATTTGTAAGGCTGTTTCCTGTTTTTTTTTCTTATCACAAGCGTTCAGCTGTGAATTCAAGAGACAGGCTGTCACTGTGACGTTATGGTCGCTAGACTAAGGGGTGCGAAGAGGCCTTTTCTTTAATGCTTTGAAGGAGCTGGACAACCACCCAGGGCTGTAGGGAGTCAGAGAAGACTTCTACAGCTTCCTTCTGCAACTCGGTTGTTAGATCAGTGCCTCTGAGGCAGAGGGAATGAGAGAAACAACAAACCCAGACTATTTTACAGTGATTTTTAGCCTGGTTTTACATGGAATTACCCATCTGTGTCTTTCCCTTCCCTAGCATCTTTAGGAGCTGCTGGCCAAAGTCAACATTTGACCAAAAGTGAGAATTTTCAATAATAATTCTTCCCTAGTTTCCCAAGAATAAGAGGTCAGGGAGAGTGGAGTTGGATTTGCACATCTGCACTCTTGCCCCTAGTAAATCTTTTGATCCTTTCACCCATTCCTTTCGCATAGGTTCTCTGATGGGTTTTTTGCTAAGGATTTAGGAAGAATAAATGACTTAGGAAGAACTCAGCCGTTCTACTTGGAGGTGAAAGCTCTGAACAGTTGACTCTTCAGTTTGTAGGTGTCAAAAGTGAAGCGAGTGAAGGGTATGTACATCTTTGTCTTTAAGGCTCGAAGGAACCACCGTGATTATCTAGTACGGTTTCCATGGTAAAGCTCAATGAATAATTTCTTCATCTAGCCAGAAGTTCCTGTGGAAGCCCCAGGATCACTTTCAGAAATGCGGTTTATTCTGGTATTGGGTAGGGAGGTCATGACATCTCCGTACATCCCAAAGTGAATGGTCCTCATGGTTAATTAGTCACATAGGTGGAAAAACTTGAATTTTATTTGTAGTGAATTTATCCACCATTATGTTCAGCAGAGGGATCTCCTATTTCCCTGATGGATTCGGGTCTGAAGTGTATTCTGTGTGCAGTACATACAAAACTGATGAGGGAGTTTCGTGGCCTCTGCTTGATACATAGAATGAGTATCTTGATTCGATAAATGGCATGCTTTTTAGGTCTAAAAGGATTTCATATGTTTCTTTTTGATCCTTTCCCCATATTAAACTGTTTTTCCCTCAGAAGTAGCCCTCCAAAGCAGGTGGAGCATTCGCAGTAATGACAGAAGTAATGTCATCCTTTTCTCCTGGAAAACAGCAGAGTAGGAGAGGCAGCTGACCCAGATTCTTCCCTTGTCACAATGTCAAAGTCAGTTCTGAAGATTTCTGAACATGTAAAATTCTGTATTACTCTCTAGTTCTTCTACCTAGAGTTATAAGGAAAACCCTGATGGAATAGATCAGCACACCCGCCTTGATTTCAGTCACCTTTAGGTTAGTAGTTAGCTGGGCTTCCAGTAATGAAGTATTTAGGTTTATCCTAGGGTAGGGAGCAGCATCGGTATGGTGCATTAAAAAGCCTTCTGAATAAAAAGACGAAGCAAATTCCACGCTTCTCAGTGTGCTCCTTCTTGGAACATGAAAAGCTAGGGCATCCTCCTCTGCTCCTCTGACCCCGGATCAAGCAAAGAAAAAAATAATGTTTGTGAAATAAAAGTTTGTGCCAACCGAGTTCAAGGGAACGAAGATCAAAGGCAAAGTGACTTTTCAGGTGGGATGCGCATACGGGAATGAGATGCCTCCTACAGAATCCACACTTTTTGTCAAAGCAGCACTTCGTTACAAGCCATTGAAGCCGGTTTAACGCTTCTTTGAGAGCAGGAGTTGTTGTCTGTGTGCAGAATCATGAGGGGGCTGTTGCTGGATGCCCTTAAACAAGACGCAAGTCTAATTTACATGTTGGATATAATTAGCTGCAGGTGTAATTGTGACCTGAGCTGGTGGCAAATCCACAAGTTTTAGTTGTGCTGCTGTGATGCCTCTGCTCGTCGTGGCCGCTGCGATCGAATGATAGTGTTTTAAGGATGACAGCTTCAACTACCTATAACGTAAGGTGGCCGCAGATGTTCACCCTGGCCTGGGCAATAGGTCATGTCCATGTGGCGTGGAGCTTCCTCAGCAGCCAACACAGAAAGACACAGCCCGTGTTTAAGCGAGTCCCTTGAAAACAGGCTGAAATGCATCTCCCAAAGACCTTGCAACACGCTCAGCGCTGGTTCTGGTGGAAGGGGCCTTTCGGTGACCTGTGGAGCAATGGTGGGGCTGTAGCTTTGCAAGCCTCTGGCTGTTGGCTGGTGCGATGACCCTTCCCTCGCACAGCTGCAGCACTGTCCTTGGCACGCTCCAAACAGCTTTGGGTGCTCCTTGCTCTGTGGGAATGCTCTGCAGAGTCCAATTTACCCATGTGGATTCATCCAGGCCAAGAATTTGGGGAAAGTTTGTCATTTTTATAAGAACATATCTGAATCTGGAAGTTGTTTCTGTCATAGCCTCTTAAGAAACAACTGTTCCAAGCAGGGCACTGTGCAGGCTGCTTTGTCAAGCAGCTCAGTGTTTAAGTCAAATACCAGCTACTGTAGAAGCAGCAAAACACGTAAGAAAAATGGATGAAATGAGACCAGACCTCCAAGGGTTGAACAGACCAGGATAGTCTCAAGTGCAGAAAAAGGAAGAAATGAATTATGGCCATCACTACTGTTGTCAGACCCTCCTGACAGCTTGGCCTGGCCATGGTGAGAACTGCCAAGCTGTAGAAGATGGCAAAAGAGTCCCTGTGAGGTAACAGATCCGTATTATCTCAGCTTGAGCTGTCCCTCATGACAGAACTGAATTTCATTTGAGAGCGGAGGCCCATTGTAAAGCAAGGGCTTACTCAACGGCGTTACGTTTCTGGATGCCATGGAGCACACCAGACAATCAGGTAGATCTCTGAGGTTGCTCGTGTGTGGGTAGAGAACAAACGAGGCAAAGAGGGTCAGGGAGGGAACTACCTACCCTGAGGTGCTTCCTGAGGTGACAGTGTTTTGCCCTGGGTGGGTGTGGGTCACCTATTCCACGAGTCTTCCAAGGATTAGGTCTCCTGACACAAGAGGAGAAGGTGGGAGGCAGGTGCTGGCTGGAAGCAATACCTTTCTCCTGACCCTGCTAGACCCCAGCCTGAAGGGGGAAAAGCTGTGAAATGTATTTCCCGTCCCCAAACCTATGAGTTGCTTAGACCCAACTGTGAGTTTTGGTGAAAGGGCTTTACAAACAAAACACAGACAGCAGAAAGTTCTGCGACGTGTCTTGTTGTTGTTGACTCGCACCGTGTTCCTGGGAATAAAAAAACCCCAAGGCTTCTGCTCAAGGAGAGGCAGAATTTACAAGTGTTCATGAAGTTACCGCTGTTACCAGTGGGGGATTTAAAATTATTTATTTTCTTTTATGTCCCTGTGCATGTCTCATTCTAAAATGAAACCAAAATAGCTGAAGATCACGAAAAACGACATTATTTTCATGCTCTAGTCGTTTGGCATTACATTTAACCCCTGCTTGATATTGTACGTTATAAAAACAGATCTAGATTTGTATTCCAGGTGAAAAGCGCAGGCTGAATTCTTCCACCTTAGCTGGAAGGATGTAGAGCACTTTCTCTGCTTTCCCCGTGGGCCTGATCCAAAGCCCGAGGAAGGAACCTTTCAGGAGGCGTTAGCGCGAGCCTGGATGTCACAGACACGAGAAGGACTTTCTGCGCAGGGTGGGAGAACAGAATTTTCCATTCTGTTATTTTCCTGCGTAAAAGGACATGCGGTATGTACTGGGTGATTTTAAAAATTATTTATACAACCGCATCCTGACAAGCTCCAACTTCCTCCAGTGTAAACATAGCTACTGTTTGTTTCTGGAGCGCTGGGCCGTGTTTATAAGGTTGGGGAAGAACCGTAACGTGGTGTGGCATGTGCTTCTCAACAAATCCTCCCGTTTATTTTCTCTCAAAACCTTTGGTCGGATTCTGATCCCAGTTACGCCACTGAAGCAGCGGAGCTGCCTCATGTCCACCATGGGGCTGAGCTGCCAGTCGTTCCCCCAGTCTCTGGCTGGGTAGGTACCTGCTCTTAGAGCTTTGGTTTTGTTCGGTGTTGTACCTCACCCCTGGGTCTAACCGTTCTTGCATCCTCAGAATCCCCCGACTAAGATCCACGCACGGCACGCTTAGGCTATTGTCACTGCAATGTGTATTTTGGATAACTATGTCCGTTTGCCAGTCAGTTCCAGGCACAATCGCCAATCTTAATCACTACATATTTCATTTTGAAATTCTGGCATCAGGCTCGTGTCGTATATTAAAGGCCATTTTTCTATTCTAGGCTTCCATTTGCTAGAGGTGATCGAACTGCTGTAAGGCATTGATTTGTAAAGTGCTTTGTGATATCTTGAGTGTGAATGCGGGGAAAAAATCAAATCCTGGTCTGTCAGGCGCTCAAAAAAACGTTCATCTCTTGGCTGAGAAAATCACCGTGCCGTCACCTGGGCCTGTGCTGACATTTTCCGTGGGTAGCTCAAAGGTTCCACAAGTTCTCGGGGATTGGGAAAAACCGTATCGGCAAGCTTTGATTTTATAGGGCCTCTCCTTCCCATCAGCTGTTTTGTTTGGTTTTTTTTCCCCAAAATAAAAGCCTTTTTAAAAGAAACTGGATTGCCTATAAATTAACAAACCTCTATTTTTTCATGAAAAAAAATTTTCCTGAAATATGGCACCTAACTCTCGCTGTGCAGATGATCTGATCTGTCCCGACGGCTGGTGGGGGACTTTCCCTCAGCCAGCACTACTGCCGCCTATCACTATTTGTTTGGCTATGTAAAATTTACACTAACTTTTTTTCCACCATTGTCAACAGCTCGTAAAAATAACCTGGAGCGAAAGTCATAACCTTTGAAGACGAGGTGAATACTCCGTTAACTGGAAATGAAGCTGCCTTCCAGGAGACAGGATTCCTGGAGAGGAAGTTTGCAAGAAGCCTCACCTGCTGTGTAAGTTTTGCTCTGCTTTTTCTGATTTTGCTTTTGTTTCTAGAGGATGAATGTATTAAATAATAGTCTCCCAAGCTGGTCTGGGCTTTGGCAGTTCTGATAGCATCGTACACCCTGAAAAACAGGAATAAAGCGTTGTGACCTCTGGCTAATTATAATAAAGATTGAGAGTAAGGGCGGAGGGAACTAGCGCACAATTAAGATTTAATTCTGCAATTCAACATTCCCCTCAGCCCTCTACTGATTCTGCTTTGTGATGGAATTTCTAACAGATGGCTTGGACCTTATAGGCGGGGACGGACTGTTAATAGCAGAATATTAGCAGACTTTTCAAACATCTTCCTGCCTTAGCCAGCGTGCTAATGAGGCAGCAATCTTCCCCCAAAGTACAGGCAGGGCTTGCAATAGTTGGAGACGTTTATGCTTCTGCAAAACTGACTGTTCAAGAAAGCGGTGAGAATGGTTAAGTAAAGCCTTGGAGAAAGAAGACTTCCCTTCGTACCCCTTCTGCAAAGGACTAGATAGTACTTCTGAGGTTTGTTTCCTCTTGTACAAAGCGTGTTTGAACCTTGAATGCAAGCGCATAGGAGTAAGCTTCAAAAAGCTTTTTAAAAATACCAGAGCGATAAGGGGGAAGCGAAGCTTTGCAGCAAGCTGCTGCTCTAGAACGAGGAGCAGGAAGGTGTGAAAGGCCTGATCTGCTGCTCTGGATTTCACGGGAGTCGCTGTCTGTTGGTGCATGAGCTAGCCAGCGTTAAACCTGCGCAGCTTCAGGCATACCTTGGACTGCAGCTGTAGACGTTCTCCACGATAAGGTTTCCTCCATATAGAGCCTGCAGGACATACGAGCAGGTCCCAAGACGCTTATTTTATTTTTTAACGTACTGACCTGAACACAATGGCAATGTCTGCAGGGGATGCTGCGGCCCGCTGGCCCCGTGCCTCTCCCAGTTCTCGCTAATGCTTCCTGTCCCTCCCCAGTGCTGCAGGCCCAGCACCAGGACTCCTGCCAGGATGCTGAAGATCACTGCGATGCTGGCACGGAGAGCAGGAAAGCCATCTTTGCTTCACGCTGTCAGCGTTTCCACTGCTGGCTGGTGGCGTGGGAAGGAGGCAGTAGCTGGCGAAGGCCAAGGCAGAGGCTTTTGTAAGTGCCATTTTGTCATTTTCCAGGGTTTGGGATGTTGGGTGGATGGAGCAGTAGAGCCTAAGCTCACGGGAGCTGACGGTAGAGAAAATGGCTGAGAACAAACACGGTGGGGATGGGGCGGGCACAAAGCACTAGAGCTGTTTGGGGAGTGCTGAGGCTAATAGAAATAGGACTTCTTTAACAAGAGCCTGTTCCTGGGTGTCTGATGTGCTACCTGAGAGCGGAGCTGCCAGCGGGCTCCGTGTTCTGCTGCTTCTTACCAGCAGAGCCCTCGCCCTGTCCCACGTGCCTGTCGTACCCGTGGTTAGGTTGCTGCGCGTGGAGGAACCATGTGCAGTCCCAGAACTGTAGGCTTGTGAGCCTCATGGGCTGCTTGTAGAGAGAAGGGGAGCTGAGGAGCGAGGATCCAACGCGTCTGTTTGCAGGGAGTGTTGGGCAGCAGAAATTACGGGTAAACAGACGTGAGGGAACACCTTGCTGCAAGGTGTTGCTGAAGGTAAGGGTGGAGCACAGAGCTGGGCGTTCCTAAGATGGTGAGAAGAAGTGTTTGCTCTAGAGAAGCCGTCGTGCTTCCAGACAAGTTGTGCACAGAGCAAGGAAGCGAAGAATTTTTCCTTTAGGCACGTGGTTGGCCCATCTGTGATTTTTCTCTCAAGATCCTGGCCGGGTCTGCTACGAGACGAAGCTCTAGTCTAGATGTGTGCCTTTGAGCCTCACTGTGTGTCTCCACCGAGGTGTTAGGGCTGGAGGAAAGGTGTGTCTGCTGGGAGGAGTCACGCTGGGAACCCGTGTAACTGGAACTCTCTGATAACACCCTGCTTTTTCCGTCTCGCGCTACAGCTAGGAAGTTTTGTGTTGCCGTCTGAATGTCTGTGCGTGCCTTTCTTCTGTCTCTGGGAATGGCCGCCGCCCTTAAATAGCGTTTTTCTAGTTTTAGCATTGCCTTAACAATGGCGAGTCTTAATATCTCATCTAGATCTGCTGCTTTTTGTTCCTGCTTGGAAATACTCTCTTGCAATTTCAGCTCACGCAAAGATAACCAAAATGCCCTTAATCCAAAGAGTAAGACTCTTTCATTTTGAACAATGCATTAGGTTGTTTAAGCGATAATTCATTTAAAAATGACCTTTCAGAGATTTTTGGACTGTGTTTGCCTGTACACACCTACGCAGCGTTGTCCTCTTGCTGAAGGTGTTAATGTGCATGTGGGAATGTTCCGGTGGGATGAGGACCAGACGATATCATAGTGTGTGGTGGCTTAGTGGGTTTTCAGAAGAGAAAAAGATTCAGTATTTCTTCAGTTGTAAGAAATCCATGGACAGAACGTATGAGAGAGAAAAAACCTGGGGCTTCCAAGCCAGAGCTAAGTACGAAGGACGGGGCAGAAGGGGAGTGACTCTGCCCAGCGTTGCTTTGCTGACCCTTTTCCTCCCCATTTAACAGCATCTTAAAAACAAAACCAGCATCTTCTCTGTCAAACCCAGAGCCGCTGTTTTCAACCATCGGTGGCAAAACTTGTGCACCTGCCCCATTCTTTACAAGACGCGGGCTCTTTCAAAAGAAGAATAGGACTGTCAGTAACTGGGACAACTGGTTGGAGCCCACAATGGCCCTGCTATTCTGGTTCTTGCTTCTTCAGGCGTTCGTTCGTTCCTACCCGGTTATTTCCATGATAATCGATGGCCCACCCATCTTTGAGCTATCTGGGTTAAGACAGGCAGGATCTTAAAATACGCTGGCTGCTCTTGCTTGCTCCCATATATTACAAGCTTTTTTTCATCCCTGCCTGCTTGAGAGATATTAATAGTTGAGTGAAGGATGATTTTTCCCCCTGATGTTTCTTAACGTCCTAGCTTTTGAATATATATATTTTTTAAATTTTTATATATATATACCCGCACTCTCTGTACATAACTTTTTAAAGCGACTGAGGAATTGACTTGTCCTTTGTTGCAGTAACGGTTAAGAAGGGTTTTGCTTGGAATTATTTTTGTTAAATTTCAAAAAAAGGGCTCTTTTTACCCCGTTACACCTCTTTGTGACTGCATTTTCATTACATGAAAGCAAGTACCTTCTAGTATCTGCCGGGAAGCCCTAATCCTGGGCTCTTTTTGTACAAAAAGAACGGGGCGGTGTCCAAGGCCTGGTCTGGCTGGGAAGAAAGGAGCCAGGTCCAGCTGAGGATGGTGTCCAGAGCAGAGACCCGAGGGAGGTGGTGGGGCTGGCTGCCGTGATGGGGACAGGAGGCAGCAGAGAATGCGGCGGCCTGTTGGGTTGAGGTTTGGGAGCTCTCTTTGTAGGTGCGGAACCAGCCCTTGCCATCCTGCAGGTGCCAGAAGGGCAGCAGGAGGTTTTGGTTTGGGTGAGAGGCAATGGAGAGGGAGCACAGAGGGACTGGCAGGTTAAGTGTCCTGCTGGAAGTTGGGAGTTACGAGGAGGATGCACTGAAGGAGGCGGCTCTGGAGGGGCAGCCTTGGAAACCGGTGGAGGGCGAGGAGCCAGGAGAGCCAGGCCGATAATTTTGCCGGGATGGAAACGAAGCCATATTCCAGAGATTACGCCAGGAAGCGGGTATGAGAGACTCTGGCCAAGCAGCTGAGCCTGCAGGGCGGGAGCTGGTCTGAGGGGCTCCCGCCGCGCTGGGAGCGGGCCATGGCTGCCGGGGCCAGTGACCCCGCGGGGCTTGGTGGGTCTCTCGGCACGGGAGACGGGCAGCGCTAGTCCGAGGCTGTGCTGCGAGCGAGGGGCCAGGGGAGCAGGGACGGCCCGAGGCGGAGGCGGTGAGGACAGGGCTGCGGGCGGAGCGGCGGGCGAGCCCCGGGGCAGGCCCGCCCCGACCCCGCCGGGAGCGGCAGGAAGAGGGGCGGGCGGCTGGGGGTGGGTCTCAGGGGGTCGGGGGCAGGAGTGTGGCGGCGGAGGATGACTCCGCAGGGGAGGAAGCCGAGCCCGGGCTGGGGCTCCCGCTGGGAATGAGAGAGGGGTGCTGGGGGGGAGCCAGCATTGTCTGCGCGGCAGGAGCGGCTGCCAGCGGAGGAGGAGCAGCGCCAGGCCCGCAGAGACCCGGCAACCACAGCCATGTGAGGAGAGGGGAGGAGAGCGGGCGGCAG
>JAVSBS010015248.1:0-13295 GCA_033124195.1 Coracias cyanogaster | reverse complement strand
CAGGGGGCCGGTTCACTGTCCCTCAGACACTGTCGGGGGCCGGACTATAGTTTGGAAAAAAATGACGGGGGAGTCGCGCACCTCGCTGATGCCGCCGCCCCCCTCCCTAGCCCAGCCGCGCAGTCCGGAAAGTGTGGCCAGAAGGGACTGAAGGAACTTTGCCGCACCGGGGCTCTAGCGATTCACTTGGGGGCTGCAGAGGCTGGCGCGCGGATTAAGTGTCAGGAAGTCATCTGCGGCTGCTTGGTTTCCCCCCCAACCCCCGGTGGGGGGGGCGGGGAGTTCTGTAAATACCGGCGGGCCGGATTGAGGACCCTGGGGAGCTGTATCCGGCCCGCGGGCCGTAGTTTGAGGACCCATGATCTAAATAAATTTGCACCTTTTGAAGGTGCATCTCATCTCCTTTTGAAGAAAGGCCCTATTTATATATTGATATATTTTGCATATTTTTCAAATGCTCTGTTTTCTGGGTATTTTCGTTTGAGATATACAAAAACCAGCTGAGAAGTTTTTGCAACTATAGTGTTTCTCAGTGTCTGATGAATCAAAATGTGTGCCCTAGTCACATATTCACCGACATTCAACTGAAAATAAAAGGCCAAATTATGAGGAAGTTAGACAAACAAGCTTGGCAGTGACCAGTTGAAATTCATAGTCTGTTTGCAGCCCAGGATGGAGTTGTCTTTCAAATCAGTTACGGACAGGAGACCAAAATCCTTCTAAATGTTTTACACGGGCATGGGAAAATGCAGTGGTCCTAATGGTTGATTTTTTTTTTCAACGGCTAAGCATAAATACTAGGAATTTCCACACAAACAGATGAGTTAAGTGTTAGGCTCACTGATATCTGTAGGAGTTTCTTAATATGTTACAGTGAGCAAACTCACCTCTTCTGTTGACATCTGTGTAAGTTCAATATTCTTGTCACTATGTCACAGAAAATGGGTTAGAGCAAGAACATAAATATCTACTTCTAATATTTTACATAATGAACTCTCAAAAAATGTAATTAGCACCTTGATGTCTGTAAATAAGGCTTCTTGATCTCTTTGCCATCAGAAGTGTTGATATTATGCATCAAAGGCACCATGTCTTTTTTTCGTTTGTTTCAGGAGATCTGTTATTTCATAATAGAAGGGTTTTTCTTATCTACAAGCTTATTTTCTTGAAGAGTAATTTATGGATAGAGTTTCTCAGATGGAACATTTTTTTTTCCAGTGCTGCTCAGAATTTGTGACAATTCTCTGGGTATGATATCTTTCAGATCAGCCATGGCTGCTCAGTAGGTGAGCTGGCAACTTGGAACAACAGTCCTGATAGGACAGCTTTTACAGAGGATCCAGACAAGTTTTAGAGTTAGTCTTACTGGCCATTATGAGCATATTGACTTTCTCTGGCTGGGAAAGGCCACGTTACCATAGTGGTGGCAGAAGATCTGACACCAGAGGTTATTTTGTGGGAAACACCAAGGTACTTCAGAGGGCTTGGGCAAGAAATGCTGAGACATGTCATGGAGGCGGTGGAGAATTTGGGAGGGAAATGCAACAAGTGATAGTGGAGGTCTCAGGCAAGGTTTGTCACAGATTTTCCTCAGAGAGGACAGTGTGTGGTGGGAACAGGACATGACCGAACCTAGTATGTCTGAGCTGGGCAGGAAACACTGAGGTACATTAGGGGGACAGACCATTTGGGAGGAGAAAATCTGAGGTATCTCAGAGGGAACACTGGAGATTCTTGGGCATGAAGGGTGCTCAGTTATTTTAAGGGGACATGGGTAGGAAGTGCTGAGGTGCCTCAAGGTGGTAGTGAAATTTGGGAATGAGGGAGTCAAGTGTTAGATGAGAAGTGCCTAGGTTTTTTCTGAGGGGACAGCAGAAAGTTTTGGTGGGAAACACTGATGTATGCCAGATGTGGCATTTCAAGGATTTCAGAAGAAAAAAACTGGTGTACCCTCATATGGGCAGTGAAGGGTTTTGGATAGAAGTACTTCAGAAGTGATAACAGCGGGGTTTAGGTGGAAAAGGACAGGGTTCCTGGAGTGAACAACAGAGGATTTTAGGAGAAAGATGCTGAGGTAAACCAGCTCAGGGCTTTGCGGAAAAATGTTACCTGCCTGAGATTACATAAATGGTAACAGCAAGCAGGAAAGAAGACTTATTTGGGAAGCAGTAAATTAGCTCTTGAAAAGCAGAGAAAGGAAAAAGCTAATACACAGCAACAAGACACAGCTGAGGTACCAGAATGGCCACTGTGGCAAGTAGCATGAGAATTTAGTGGGAAAACCTGAAGTGATCTTAAAAAAGCTTGAAAGGGCTCTGTCACTGCTGCCCAGGCTGGCCTTCCTCTTCTGGGAATTCCCTTTTCTTTTTCCTGTGTGCATGCCTGTGGGAGGTGGCCACCCAACCAGAACCATGACACCATGGGCGGCAGGATATGTGTTATTCCTTGTTTCTTTATTGCAACCACAAATAAAGACATACTTCATTAACTTGCACATAATGTCTAATCCGAAACATTTGTCTTGCCCTAAGAGTTCCATTTTGCACTGATTTAGCTGTGCATTTGCAAAGAGAGATACATACAGTGGCCTAAAGCAATATGGAAAGTGGAAAGTTAGAGATATTTTTAAAAGATGCAGTGCTGCTCCTCTTTTATGAGTATGAAAAGGGGGTAACATTTTGGTTCCTACAATACTCCTCAGAAGAAACTTGGAATTTTATTTTCTATGTCAGCTGATATTCGGAAGTTAAGCTTCATCACTTCCATGTTTTCATATCCTAATTTTTCATAGTGCAAGGAAAAGTAGGGCCCTGAGAATTCTGAGATAGAAGATAATTAAATACTGTATTTTTTTTATGTTGACAGCTTTGAATTCATGGAGAAAATATTGTTTCCAGTTAGGCAATAATCAGAGAAACCAACCCTTAAAATGTATGTTTCTTAGGTTTGAGGTTTCTGTATAAAACACTTGTATTTTTCCTTATCCCATTTCTCACTGTATCAGTGAACCTTCCTGTCAGTGCTGCAGGAATCTTTGTGACAAAAATCTGCACACAGAGAATGGACAAAAAACTCTCAAAAGTTGGATCCACTTAGTCTTTGAATAGAAGTGACCATCATTCTAAAGCTCTACTAGAAAGAAAAAATGGTCATCTAGTTACATGAATTTAAATGTTCTACACACAATTCAAATGTTCTTTCTCATTAGCATCAACTGAGTTTGCCATCCATACAGAAAGTGAACATGAACCGCCTGTGTGATTATAGCACTCCAGACTGAGGTTTCTATTAGTTCAAGCATCAAATGCCTATCATTCCATTTCCAGGTTCCTGCAAATATGCTTTTAAGTGAAAGAGATAAATATAAAAGAAGGAAATTGATTTCACATTTCAAGTAGGTACATGCTGAAATATTGGCATGTTATTTGCCCAGCTACATTTCTCATTCCTTTTTAAGAGAAAGTAATGGCAGGCAAAAGCTGTTCATCCTCAAAAGTCAGAGTTTTACATTCTTACATGGATCTATTTTCATCATTTTCTCCTACACTGTCCACGTAAGGCATAGCACAGGGTGAGCACAGATCTGTCAGTGGGACATTGCAAATAGCAGTGAACCGTGTACCTCATTATCTGTGGATAATCAGCAGCATCCCATAGAGACTTTATGCAAGATCGACGTGGCTGTCATCAAGCTTGAAAAGCATTTTGAGGGATTAATGGAGAGAAATGTTCCCCTTCCCAGACAGACTTAAGCTGCATAACTTTACAGAATATTTTCTATTATTCAGATGACATATCTCATTTAAGGTGATATCTACTAATTAAGCAGGATTTGGAGACTGTTGTCTATCTTTGAATAAAAAGTAATAAGGCTTTTTAATTTGTAGATTTAAGGAACCCAGAAGACGGATGAAAATATATTTTTTAATTGTTAAATATGACTACTGCATTGCAGATGCTGTAAGGACTAGCATGACATATTGTCCAAGATTTGAAATGTTAAAATTTGCAGCAGATCTCTTTGACAGGATGCAATATTGCTTAGATGTAAGATCTTAAAACCTGGAAGAGTTTTCCCAGAGAACTGTTTGGAGAAACTACTCTATAGGCAATACTTCCGCTTTGTTTAGAGAAAAAGCATTGCATTGCTTGACACTTGTGATTTATATGACCCCAAACCCATGGACATGTTATCAGTTCTTCTAGAGGCATCATCACTGTATAATAAGGTGCATATAAAAAAAACCAACCCAAGATCTATCAATCATTTTAAGCAATACAGAGAGATTAATGCTTCCAAATGTTGCATTGATACACAACTTGGGAAAAATCCACATCTTTGATAAAGGCAGGCAGGGGAAAGTGGAACTTTTCTGAACAGTAAATTATGTTATGTTGCTTCCTACAACAAGCTGTGTCTACAGGGTTCCTTGGAATGCTCAGAAACATTTTTTTCCACAGTTTTGATCCATAATGCTATGATTTGTTGTTCTGTTGTATATGCTGCCTTTTTGTTTTACACCATGACAATAAGAACCAGAAGAGGATAATTTATAGGGAAACATAATGACAGAGGTATTTGTTTAAATAGGTGACAATTAATTCCAGTTCTGGAACTTGGGCTTTGGCAGAAATACAGCTGAGGGTATTTTAATTTCTATTCCAGTACTAAAGAACAACAGACAAACAAGAGCAGCTCAGAAGTTCTTCTCTGAATGGAGATTACTGTTACTATGCCAAAATCTGGTACTTTAACTATATGCACTCACCTAGTCTATTGTGGCATGAAATTAGACAAATTTTCTTGGACTGGTTCTAAAAGGTGGATTCCCTTTGAATACATTACTGCAGGGTAAGTCATAAGAGATTCCATAATCATGGAAAATTCTTGTTTGCTATAGCCACACATCAGAACACCAACAACATTTAGGCATGTCAGATACTTAAAAATGCCCAATTAAAATAAAAAGTCATCAGTACATCAGTCAAATTATTGGTTTTACACAGGTGTATATTGTAGATAATATTAAAAACCTCTTCTACTGGTTAGACATGCACGCCACCTCGCATTAAAGGCATTTTGCAAAACTGATTAACTAGAGGCACTGGACTAGGTTAAGCATGAACCCCAAACTTCCAGAAACATTTGTGAGGCTAAATTTTGTGATAAAAGCCAGAGGTTGCTCACAGGGCAAAGAAAAAAAAAAAAAGGCTGTCTGCTATTATATTCTTCTGTCTATATGCTGGTTGCATCAGGGAAGCACAGTTTAGCAGCCATGGAAGAATGAGGAATACTCTCAAATGTATTTGTATTTTATATCAATTTAGCAGAATTAAAATTACATAAAACTAAATTAAATTAATTGTCTGCTTCAATTCCTATCTGGGAGCTCCCTATTGTCAAGCAGGGTAAGCAGGGACATATTTTTTACATGAAATAAGATTTTGTTGTGCAACCTTGGCCCCTGAAAATTTATTTACTTCGCTTTCAGCAATTTTTTCTTTTCACTTTCAGTAATTTTTTCTTTGTTAAAATAAGCAGTAAAATGGAGATGTTATCAAAATACTGATTATAGACCCTTTTAAGAAACAAAAAGCCCACTTTTAGGAAAGTCTTAGCACAAAATACGGTCTGAAATAAGAGAAGATTTGCAAATACTATGTTTTGAATAAAGAATTACACTCCCCTGAGCTTTTTTTGTAAAAGAAGCAGGGAGTGAAGGAAAAGGCAGAAGTCTGTAGAATAAGAAAATCCAAGTAAAATTTTAGAACAATTAAAAATTCTTTTAAAAATATTTTTTCCAAAGGAAAACTTCATTATTCTAATCTATTAGTATTACTTAAGAAGGTGAAAGCAGATAAAAGTGGAGATGAGTTCAGTGCAGTAAGTACTCAAGAAAATAAGGATTTTTATTAGTACTAGTTTTACCAGTATTCTGGCAAATTTCCTGACCTTTCCTGATCTCAGCAAACAAATTGTGATGGTACTTATTTTATATGGAAAAACATTTTGACAACAGTGGGTTATAATAATTTAGGAATTGAAAGATTCCTGCTTCTGTTTGTAAATTCCATCAACTACAGAAGTCAAACCAGAGGTTAAAAAATAATAGTAGCTTAGCAGTAGTGAAACCAGCTGGATTCAGGGAATTTATTGAAGTCACAGTCAGTAGCTTTTCTTAAATTTCACATTAAATAATCACATTAAACAATAATATGAATAAATTATCATGAATCATAAATGAAAATGTTCCCAATAAAATACTTTTAATCTAAATCTAAAGCTCTAAATAGTATTATTTAAAAAAAAACAACATAGCTTTTATAAATGAAGACTCTGGCTATGTTCCTAAACCTTTGAGTTTTTATAAATGCAAATAAATGAAGTCTGCAATTAGAGTTTTCCTATGTAAGAGCTACTTTTGATCTCAGTCTTGCCTCCTTTATTTAGTTTTAAGATGCTTCAATACCATTAACTGAAGTGAGGTAGGTTACATTAGGCAAACAGATTTCAGTAGTTTTCAGGAAAAAAATATACTAAAATTAAATTAAATTGTCAGAATTTAAGTTCTCTGTTGAACTGTAACTCTTATACCTAGCCGGGATGCCACAGCTCGCACACAGCCTGCGTGACCCACATGCAGGTGGTACAGGCTTGTGCAATGTCACCGGTTAGCCCAGGCTGCGAAGCTTTCAGCACCTCAGTCTCAACTACTGGTGTAGGTTGAATTTGGCTTGAACCAAGTTGCTGAAGATCCCTAAAAAACAAGCTGCCCTATGTAGGCCAGTGTAGGGTTAGCCCCATGTCCTTGCTAGTGCATCAGCAGTTAGTTAAAATCTCATTAAAGACAGATTGGGGGTGGAGGGAATTAAATCAAGCAAAGTTTATTACAGTAAATCCAGCTGCTCCCCTTTATATCCACTGTGTTAAGCCATTTCAATACCAAAAATTAGTTATTTTGAGAAAAAATGCATTGAATGGGGAAACTAATGTTGCTTTGATTCACAATATCATCAAATTTGTGCAGCTTTTCATTTTACCAAAAAAGTCTGCAAATACAGATATGTGGCCAATGTTCCACTGATCTGTGAAAATACCATAAACTTGAGAATTTATTAGAACTGGCATGTCTTGGTGCTGGGTATTGTATGGGTAACTAGAAGGGGTTATTTCAACACGCTAACTGTGCTAGCTCTTGGACATAACAAATTATACACCTATAAGTAAAATAAGGATCATTGTTAATGTATAGTTACCAACACAATCACTGATGAAATAGAGGCGAACTCATGCTGTGGATGGTTTGGCTTGAAGCCCTGGATATCTTAGGAAGATTTAGATGTCATTAAGAAAAATCCATTGTTTTCAGAATTATTATTTCCCTGCTGAGAAAACATCCTCCAGTCTGCAAACCCAGCATATTAACTTAGCATGAAAAAACAGTCTTATGACATTTATTTCCACTAGGATGTTAGCAACTCTAATGAGAAACCCAATGTGAAAAGAGGTTTATTGATGGGAAGGGAAGAGGCTTAGAGAGCAAAAACTTTTTCTTTTAAAGCAAGTTATGAGAAGTTTCATATAATTCTGCACACACATACTGTATAATGCAGTATTTAGGTCACAATGGAGTAAAAGATAACCTGGAGTATTCTTGGTAATTATAACTGAGAATTATTTTTCTTGGTATTACACAAGATTGAGATTTGAACTAAAAACCCTTTGCAAGAGAATACAAAAACCTCATGCATCTGTGTCAAGGCTGCCTGCCCCTTTCCTGAGACACACTGGCTTACCCAGGCTCACGTGTATTGCTCTGGACTCACTGTCCTTTGGGCTGTTTTGCTTTTGGCTCTGTATGTGGAAACAAAACAAAACAAAACTTGCCTCGGAGGAATAAATAACCTGTGCTTAACTCCACTTTTGGGCTGATGTATGTTGCACCTCAATGCCCTCTAAGTTAGCCTACAAACATGACAGGAAATGCTGCATGCACTGCATCTTTTAACTTTGCTGTACTGATATAAACAATTATTCTGAACAGTGAAGGAAGCAGAGGGTGCCAAGATTTATTGTAGCACTTGCTTTGAATGGAAAGTGGCTAGTTTTCAATAGTAGAAGGAATAGTAAAAGCAGTTAAAAGAACTAAATGCTTGAAAAATATTTTAGTCCTGAACCTGAACTCTTGTTTTCATTCACAGAACATGAATACATGAAGGATAATACTTCCCACGTAGTCTCTATTCAGACTACCTTGGGTTGTTGTCTGGTGGGCTCTTCATCTGCATTGGTTACAGTCCCACCTGGGGTGATCAGGCAAGACACAGTCTCTAAGCACATAAAATCCTTACTTTTTTTTCTGAAATACCTAGTATTTAGTCTTAATCCTAATATAGAAGGCTTTTTCCTACAGGATTAACAGGAGATTTTTAGGTGCTCAGGGATTTCACTTCTACAGTCTTCAGATCTCATACCATTTACATACCTTGTCCTGCATGCTGAAAAATAAACTTGTCAAGATGTTTCCTTATGTGTGAATTAGTCTGGGTTTAGACAGCACATGTTTTTCAAGCAGTATCTTCCAGTATAAAAGGCAATTAGGCACCTCAGATGCATGTCTGTCAGACTGACTTGAAAAATCTATACTTCAAACTGGAAATAATTTAAGATAATAATAATTTCAAATATGAAATGTAATCAAGAATAGGGCAGCTAAGAAGAATACAATCTATTTATGATGGAGGCAGGTGAGACAGTTATATTATCTCCATAAATTCAGATTTGCTCTTTCCTATGAGTAATTCAAGCTTTCAGAAAAATCGTCACTTAAAGTAGGAAGGAATCCATGTGGAAGCACTGGGGTTTGGGGTTTTTCTTAATATTAAATTATCAGGCGTGTGCTTTCCTATCCTTTCTTACCCAAACATTAATACATTCACGAATTAAAAAAATTTAAGATTTTCAATTTACAATTTGGGTACTCTAACAAATTGGAATTTATGTTAAATTAAAATCAATTAGGGAAAGCAAAAAAGGTAGGCATTGTTAGATCAAAATCTTAGCTTCTCTTTAAACTCTGATCAACTATCAATTTGCTACTTCCCATATATGAGTCATGAGCTATTGTCCCAAAACTGGCATCACAAAAAGATCCTATGTTTCTCAGTCTGCAATGAACCTCTTGTTGCTTCCAATTCAAAGGGTTTTCAGGGGAGGCAAGTAGGTTTAGGTAGTAAAAGATCTGTGAGGAAATTATCTAGCTGATTATGATACACGATAATAAAGAGGTATTGCAACCTTGAAAGAAAAGCAAAGGCTATTTCATTTAGACCTTAAGAAACAGTGTGTCATTCTCTCAAAACCAATGCAAAATACTGAGTTTGGGTGGTTAACTTCAGGGAAGTTCTTGGTACTCATAATCA
Source organism: Coracias cyanogaster (assembly GCA_033124195.1). Lineage (NCBI taxonomy): Eukaryota > Metazoa > Chordata > Aves > Coraciiformes > Coraciidae > Coracias > Coracias cyanogaster. The sequence goes on along the minus strand of JAVSBS010015248.1, from coordinate 3,872 downwards.
GATCAATCATTTATTTTCAGTTGAAAAAAATGAGAGTATCTGAATTTTGGCCATCTGAATTCTGCACTGAGAAACAGAGAAAACACAGTTACTCCCCTAAATGGGCCTGATGCACTTCTTTTCACCACACTCAGCAATCAGCTTCCTTGTTGCCTAATGGCATCTGTCAGTATAATGAAAACTGTAATTTGATGAAAAAAAAGGAAGAGATCACCTATGGGTCTACAAATAAGAGAGATAAGGGGAAGAAAAACAGTAGGTTGTACATACAGATATTAACAGTCCTTACTGATGCACTGCGCACACAGTAGCCAGGGAAACAAAGGAGAAGAAGGACCAGTTACTTTTGTTTATTTTAGTAATTGACACTTCTGATCGTGTAAATAATCATTTAAGTCTAAGCAGAAAGTAATACTATAAAAATATGTACTTTCCTGAATTAAATTAGGTTGCACATTTATACCTGTGTTTCTCAAGTGCTGATTACAGTGCTATTATGGCTTCTGAATGTCTTCCAGCAGCTCACCAGCAATATGATTAGTACTTGCCATGCTAGATTTTATTAAAGAGCTTGATCTTACAAAATGTTGTATGGGCTGCATTTGGAACAAAGATAACTGACCATTTGCGAGCACCAAAATTTCAGAAATGGACTGAAAAGTTCATATTTTGTCCGATCTGTTACATTTCACTCCCCACACACATACGCATCCAGCATAGCCTGGTTCTCTCCCTCCCTCCCTCTCTCTCTCTCTTCTAGTATGTAAAACTGATGACTTGTGTCACTTGTTGCCGTGAACTGCAATGCTTATAATGCTGAATCTAATTTTTCTTTTCAGCTAACAGACAGAAATTAAATTATTGGTAATACAAAATGATTTTATTATCTTTTAGCTCCTTTTGATTAATTCTAGCACTTTTGACTAAATGTTCACTGTATAATAGCCACAGAAATGCATTCCTACACCCGCAGAAAAGGTTCACATGTAGACCAAAGAACAAGTCTGCAGTGGCAGAGGACTTGAATCAATATCCCAGGTGATCTCTTCTGGTATTGTATCCCTCCAAAAGAGCCCAGAGGAAAGCACAACAGCTTGGGAAGCTGCATTTTTAGGTATCTTGTACTGCAATTTTTTCATTCTTATTAAAAAAAATCTAAATGATAGCCAAAATTAAATGAAATGCAATAAACTAGCCCTGGGTCTGCAGTGCATTCAGTTTCCAAAAAGAGTAAGGGATACTAATAAAATAATAATTACAGTTTGAAAATTTTTCTTCAGAATTTTTATGATGGCAATGTAATCAGTCAGTGGCTATTTAAAAGTATTATCTCTGTACACAGAGATAATTTACAGGGTTATGCAGCCATCATTATTAGACTAAAAGAAAACAAGAAAAACTCTTCTATAACATTGTACATATGTATGAGAATATATAAAATCATATAGTCATTCATACTTTACTGGCTAATGATTGAAACCATTGTTCCACTAGCAATTTATTATTACCATGGCTCAGCTTTGAAGACAGAACATGCATTATTTTCTACATCCTGTCAGTTGTTTGCATACAACTAAATACTTCATTAAGTAGTTGAAAGCTTACCGATAGTCCTGTGAACAGTCCCAATGGGGGTGGCAGTTCGCAGTCAATGAGTTGTAACATTCAATTGCATGCCTGAAACTAACCAATGAGTAGAAAAGTGCATTTCATTTCTGCATGCCAAACTTCAAAGTAAAATTAGCTGTTAAGTATCTGATAAACAAAATTATCTTGAAGTTTATGCAGCTGAAACTAACAAAACTATTGTCAAGAAAGACTGATATAGTATTATGCAGGTATTCTCTGTCATTTCCTCCTTTTTCTTTTTTCTGTTTTCCCTGCCCCTTGTCTCTCAATTTTTCTTCATTTTCCAGCCCGATGGGATCTGTGTATTAAGTTTGATGTGGTTTGCACAGTTGGGCTGTAAATCAACACTCACTTGTTTCATCAATGTTTATATGTTACACTTAAAAAAAAAAAAGAAAGAAAGAAAAATTGAATTTTAAAAACCTTACAATGGCACATGGCAAGTTTAAGTTCATTACCATAGTGACTAGAGCTTATTTCTCAAGTTTAGTCTATCTACAATAACAAAGCTATCGCCCACACATCTCTCAGCTTATTCTTCTTCACATAAACATTATAATACATAGTACCACAGAATAGGTACAGTAGATACTGTAGTTTGTGGTTTTTTGTGGGAAAAAAAAAAAAATCACAGAGAAGAGTGTGAATTGCCTGTGTGGAAAGAATTACTGTGGAAAAATGTACCAAGATAGGAGTTAGCATACTGAAGAGAGAACCATCATTTGCAAGGGGTTCGTGACTTCCATTTTCATCTTTTTTTTTTTTAAGATTTCTAGAAACATTTGGAAAATGAAGATATATCACAATTTTTGTTCTGATTTTCTGAAGCCATATTGATCTTAGTCAATTTGCAAACTTATTTAACTTATTTTTTAAAGCAACTAACATTACAGTTTCCAAGATTAACGTGGCCTAAAAGTCATGCTCCCAAGCTTCTCTAGTATTTCTCCTTTGCAGTGCCTCTGGTTATGCTGTTTCTTTCCTGAGTTACTACATCCTTTAGGAAGAGGATGAAAAAAGCTACAGTACAGCCATTCTGTAGCCTTTTCTAATTCTCCTGCCCTATTCTGCATTGAGTTGTCATAACAAGACCTTATAGTCCCATATCAGTACTCAGATGATGCTGGATGCTAATAAGATACCCAGCTATTTAAAGTGGTATATTTCACAAACAATTTCTATAATAATAATATTTTAATACCCACAAACATGGAATGCAGGATAATTCATGAAGAAAGATTATGAAAGAATAAAAATGGTTTCCATTACACTAAAAGGGTTGTAATTTATTGTGAAGTTACATGTAACATCTAGGAGAGAGTGGGTAAGAATGGGATTAGCGCTATCAGTGCATCTTTATAAAGTAACAAAACCACTGAAAATGTCATTTATTTGGAACAATGTTATTCACAAAATTTGGCTTCATTCAACAAATATGTTTTTCCTGAGAGGAGGAAAGGATTTGAAATGCCTCTTAGTGCTTAATTTCATGGTCTTATCAAAACATAGTATTTTATTTGAAAAAATCTGAAACAACTAATTTTGAACATTTAAGAACAGAATGTAATTTTCTTCACAATGGCGTTTTTCCTTGTAATTTCACCAAGATTGAGATAAAAACGTGTTTTAAAAGGTTAAATAATGCTGAACAGTATAAATTTCTTTTCTTTTGTTGTTGAATAAAATCCAAAATTGGAATTCTCACACAGTCCAAACCATGTATTTCTCTGATCTTTTTCTGTTTTATCCTGAAAAAATAAAAATCTGTTATTATTTCAACACCAATTTCAGTGTCCAATGAAGCTATTACACATTTTCCTCATCCTTTCACCACACTGGATCTTTACCAGAGGATTTGGAAGCTCTGTTGCCTCTATTAGCAATCTGCTGCCTGCAGGGAGATAGCTGCAAATGTTTCTCTCTCTAACCCATAGTCAACAAGGACATTGGCACTAAATTGGAAACTTTGTTACCAAAGCTACTTTTCATTTTATCCTTATTGTTCTATCAATTGCTTATTGATATCCACCTTCACCGACTTTGGGGTTTTATTTTAACTTATTTTGCATAGAATTGTCATAATGGGACTTTGGGGGTTTAGTGCTTACCCTGACAGATTGACCTTACTTACCTTCATAGAATCATAGAATGTTTTAGGCTGGAAGAGACCTCTAGAGATCATCTAGTCCAACCTCCCTACACAAGTAGGGACATCTACCTAGGTCAGGTTGCTCAGAGCCTCA